>JAHBCN010006035.1:0-51478 GCA_019359885.1 Listronotus oregonensis | reverse complement strand
GATACACGTATTTGTTACACCGTCTCTAAAAAAAAACTATTACTTTTAATAATAGATTCATCTTCCGTTTATTAATTATTCGTAAAGTTAATTATAGCAGATCTTATTTTATTTATTTTGCATAACTTGAAAAAATCATAAACTTTGACTTATCCAGGGCATTTGATTAGGTGGAGCTTGCTGCGTTTCTTAACAAACTTTCTTCCTACCATCTTTCATCTAAACTTTGTGCTTGGATTTTCAGTTTTTTTTTCCAATCGACCTATTTCTGTAATGGTTCACGGTCACTCCTTTAGCTTTTCAAAATTATTGCTAGAACTAAACTTAAGACTCAGTACCCGGTACTTACTATCTTTCGACTTCACATCAAGGATCTTCTCTATTATACAAAAAGCTCCATTCATAGTAGGTCCCCTTCACACCAATAATAATTTTATTAGGCCCGTTCCTATGCCTAATAGTAAAAACAAGCACAAAGTAATGCAGATATCTTTTTCACAAGACCTTTACTCAATACTAGACTGGGACACCAAAATCAATTTAATGCCTGAAAAACACAATCATGCCACGAAAATATCAACCAATTCTTATTCCTCTTTTCTCTTCTGGACAAAAAATAACCATTTAATCTTACATAACTTTCTAGACCATAAATGGCCTAAATAAATTAAATCGATAGCCACAGCAGCTACTAGAAAGCTTGTATTTCTCTTTTGAGCAAAAAAGTACTTCTAAATTAGACCCAACTGCTAATACTGTTCCCATATCTCGGTACTAGCTTCTCTTACAACACTTGTCCTTCTTAACCCAATCTAAATTAGATACGTTAAAACCATAAAACTTTTCTGACGCACCCCTTTACAGTCCATCTGGAGAAACCTTAAACTTTTCACTTTCTTCACTTCTTTCCAGTGTAAATATAGAATGGAGATGGTAAGTATAGGTAGGTAGGTAGGTTTAAAGTGAGTGGGTATAACACCCTTCCACCGCGAACGATCGGTCTATTGTGGCTCACACCCTTTCATATTTCTCCCACCAGGTCCAGACTCCTAATAAATTCGATGATCCTGTTGGGAGAGAGATCTTTCACCTCCCCCGGCAACAAGGTGTTATTGTCGAGGATTGCGAATCTTAGTCGTGCCATTGCTGGGCACAAACACAGTATGTGTTCTGCCGATTCATCCCCCTCCATGCACATGCGGCACTCCGCGTCTTCCGCTAGGCCGATCTTGTGCATGTGGTATTTTAATCTGCAGTGTCCCGTGTACAGTCCCACTAGAGTTTTAAGGTGTACCCTTAATTGCCCCAGTAGTTTGACAGTACATTGTTGGTTCGGTGGGCTTATGAAGTCCTTTGAGTGTCTAAGACCCGGAAGTCCATGCCAGTACCGAAGATTTTCTCTTTGTGTCCAAGCTGATATGAACTGCTTCCGTTCCATCAGATATACCGATGACCGGTTCCGGCCCTGTGAATTTTGTTTCCGCCCCCCTTTTGGCAAGGAAGTATGCGGATTCATTACCCTCTAGGCCGATGTGTCCAGGTATCCACAGTAGTGTAACCTTATTGTTTTGACCCAGTTTGGTAAGCGCATCCTTGCAATTCCAGACGATTTTCGAATTGCACCGGCTGGATTTAAGAGCCTTAAGAGCTGCTTGACTATCGGAGAATATTTTAACCACGCCTGGCCAACTTCTTATGGGGATACTGGAAAAAGTGACATTTGACAAATATATCATTGCCAGGGAATAAGTAGATTTCTATATTTTTCCAAATTTTGCTTTGTAGTAACTTGGTAGTAAATTTCTAGATGGCGAAACGTCGATTTTTTTTTAACCAATGAGAAGTGAGAATTATTTATATCCCTTTTTAACCATAAATCCCCGTGTGTGTTTGCGTCGCCCATTTTCTATTCTAGTATTTGGGTTGTAAGTGTTGACTTTGGGTTGACTGTTTTAAATTTGCGTTCTTATTTTTTCTACACTATTGTGAAAAAATTATAAGTTAAGATATGTTATTAAAATATTGTAGTAAGCCTTCTTCGATATTAAACCAAGATTCTTTGTAAATATCTTCGCAATGGCACCAACACAACATGTAGGCTGAAATATTCTTGTAATTATCCTTGTTGCAGAAACGCCTATAATAGTAAAATTGTAAGCACAGATTTTAAGAACAAAAAGTTTTTCTTTTCTTCGAGATCCCTTATCGTTAGAAGCTTGGAAAATTAAATGTACTTTAAGTCCCTCAAAAGATTGTAAAAATGTATGTTTGTGAGGACCGTTGTTCAAAATTAAATTATGCAAATTTTGAGGATCCTTCTCGCTTAAAATATGGAGCTGCACCTTGGTAACCCTTTATAAATTTTCATTTTAAAAGAACACAGTTACGGAAAATGTTACAATTCTTTTCAAAATTTACCTCTCGAACCATTGGACAACCCTAAAATTAAAATTTTAAATAATGTTATTTTATACCTTATTTACAAAATTTCAATTTCATGTTTAACTTGTCAGAGTAATCTCTTTTTAGTGGAGGTAACCGACAAGCATTTATGTGTAATTTTTAAAGAGTTTGATAACGAACGAAGGCTTAAATATGCTAGTGAAGCTTTAGTCAATCTTGTAGACAGACTACATGCTGATATTTACAAATATTTGGATGAGAATGTTTACAAGAATAAAATTAAAAATTTATTTAGGCAACGATATTTCGAACCTTACTGCAAGCTCTTTTCATTTGTTCAGACCGTAATTTTATGAAATATTTCACCTAACTTTAAAAATTTGTTTTTATAAGCATCTTAAAGAAAGGAAATAAATAGTTTTGAATCTAAAAAGAGAGTAAGCGATATACATAAAAATATAATACAAAAATTTAAACAATAATTTTTACCATTTCTTATAAATATTTATGTTTATTTTTCAGTTACCACATTAATTTAAATTATTTATATATTTTTGCCCGCTGTCTGCTTTTGTCTTTGCCTAAATTAATAGCTAAAATTCTCATATCATATTTTATGTATTTTTAGTCTGTTTTGAATAAGCGAATACTGCCTAGCTTCTTTGTTTTATAGGAAGTAATAGGAACCTTTCAGCATGATCTCATCCAACCCCGGTTGTGACAGTTTTAGAAGTATCTCATCCAACCCCGGCTGTGATAGTTTTAGAAGTTTTATTGTTAATTTTTAGAATATATTTTATTTTGCCTGTGTTATCTCAGGTATAAGAATTTATGTTGTTATCAGAGAATATTTTTCATTTATTCTGAAATTTCATGTTTTATTTTTATGTTTTATTTGTTACTGTTATTTTTGGAATGTAATTTTTTGTTGTTGTTTATTGAAAATTTGGGGCAAATGTCCCAAGATTTTCCTGGTTTTCTTAAAATATTTGTATTTATAACAAATAAATTTATAATATATTGTTAACAATAACATTTTTCGTTTGCTTTATTTTTTGCAAGTTTAAAATTTTACCCAATGGTACAAAGATAAAATTTTGCTAAAATCTTACTTAACAACTGCTTATTTATTAAAATAATCAGTTTTTAAATAATGTATTTCGGCAAAATCTTATTTTTGTTGGAATTGGGGAAAAATAACTTAGAAATAAAAATGTATAGTACTACCAGCGCATTCGCCTTTTTATTATGTGCTTTTATTAGTTGATTGTCCAGGCGTTTGTCGCTACTGTACTGACAGAAGATAGCTGCGTTCAGAAAGCACGAGGTTTGGATTTCTAGTAGTGTTTGTTCGTTGATTTTAACTGTCTTACGTGTGCAGTGCCGATCAACCAGCGATCTAGCACACATCTCAATGGTAAGTATAGAATGAAGATAGTAATTATAGAATGAAATGCTTCCAGAGGTATTATTCCCCTTCTTACTTTCAAATATTTAGGTTCTGTATTAATAAACTACCTCTGACTTTCTTAAGGACATTCACAGTACGTTAGTACTTAAATATTAATATTTAAAACAAAGATGTTATAGGCCATATTTAAATGTGCCAATATGAAAGGTACAAGATGAAAATGATCTACCTAATGAAATCTATAAAAGATCTAAAACTACTGACTGTAAATTATTTGAGAGAACTTATATCCCATTATAATTTTATTATTGGTTCATTTAAAAAGACGTTAACATACCAATACCGGCAAATAAAAATTTCTCACACTTTTGTAAATAACAACATCTTTGTAACATTTTACTTTATATACATAATGGTCCCGTTCACTTTTCACGGTTAATGCAAAACGCATATAACATTTGAAATTGCATAAAGGTCGCCACACTTAAAACCCATTATTCCGCAATCAGCTTCGGTTTCTATAAGGAGTTAACAAGTACCCGCGTTGTGCCGTAATTTTATGGCATTATTCACGCATTTTTTAAACTATTTAATATATTGAAGGCGATATTTCTTATGCCGACCAAGCTTAAACATTGGTAGAAAAATACATTTCTTTTTATAGAACTTTGAGCTTTGTGTAGTCACAAGAAATTAAATAGCTTTCGTCTTTTGCAAGTATATAGTTAAAAAGAAGACAAATAAAAAGTTCGACAGTAAAGGCACATTAGGAAATTGTTATAGGCAGCAAAAATAAATGAATAAAATAAATGACTACCTTTAAATTAAAAATATTCTTAGAACCCAGTGGCGGTTCACATAAATCAATTAAAGTTTCGATTTATCTAAAATTTGGGGAACTATCAGTTTATAGTAGGCATGAAGACAACATTTAAAAAATAGTAATATTGTATATTTGTAAAAAAAATAATTTGTTTTTACAAAATATTAACTAATAATCTTTATTTTTTATAGTAGTCTGTCATGATAATCAGAGCAAATTACGCCACGACACTGTAAACGCTGTTTTGCGTCCTGTATATTTAAACAGTCTCTTTACTGTTTATCTGTTTTATTAAGTACTTTGTGGTTGCCAGCAATTAACTGCCCAATTTTGAGTTACCAAAACCAAAATTTTAAGTTATGGAGCAAGGATTTACTTAAGCAAGTAGCTCTAAGTTGATGCCAGAAGAGTTTTGCATCAAAGAAATACTTTTATTCAGCAGAATTCAAAAATGTTTAAACCTCCATGTAAGTACATACAGGATTTTTTTAAGGTACACCCCTGGAATTCGATTTTTTGATTATAACTCGTAAAGTACTGCACTTAGACGAAAAGAATATTTAACCTAAGTTAAAGGTTTTGTAAAAATACATAATTTTATATAGTTTATTTTGATTTCTGGGAATATCAAATTAAAAGAAAAATTATTTGGCTTTTCTCCAGAATAAAGATATTTATATATTATTTTAAAAAATTATACTTTTTTTAGAGATTATTATGGAGAGCTCTCGCAATAATAGTAACAAAAAACATGAAAAGACATAAAAAGGTTTAATTCTATATAAAATTGAATTGTTTTAAGTACTATAATAAAATATTTATTTTTATGAAATTATATAAAAATAGAAAATAAACTTACTTGAAAACATTGGCAACGCGTTATAAGATATATAGTTATTTCAAACTTATTGGTTATCGACGGACTTTTAGCACATAAATTATTTGATTATATTACTTAAAACAGTTAAGAAACTAAAAAATTCTGTTTTATTAACTGACATTGACTTCTGACATGACTTTTTTAAATAAATAGTTACTGGTAAAGGTACACGTGTAGGTACCTTTAATATTTAAAAAAATATGTATAAAAAAGTAAATAAAACTTTTAGCCATATAGATAGGTTTTTATAGTTTATTTTGATTTCTGGGAATATCAAATTAAAAGAAAAATTATTTGGCTTTTCTCCAGAATAAAGATATTTTATATTATTTTAAAAAATTATACTTTTTTTAGAGATTATTATGGAGAGCTAGTCTGCTCTCGCAATAATAGTAACAAAAAACATGAAAAGACATAAAAGGTTTAATTTTATAAAATTGAATTGTTTTAAGTACTATAATAAAATAATTATTTTTATGAAATTATATAAAAATAAAAAATAAACTTATTGAAAACATTGGCAACGCGTTATAAGATATATATGTTATTTCAAACTTATTGGTTATCGACGGACGGGTGTGCACATAAATTATTTGATTATATTACTTAAAACAGTTAAGAAACTAAAAATTCTGTTTTATTAACTGACATTGACTTCGACATGACTTTTTTAAATAAATAGTTACGGTAAAGGGACACGGTGGTACCTTTTAAAATTTAAAAAGATATGTATAAAAAAGTAAATAAAAAATTTTTTGCCATATAGATAGGTTTTTATAGTTTATTTTGATTTCTGGGAATATCAATTAAAAAAAAATTATTTGGCTTTTCTCCAGGATAAAGATTTTTATATATTATTTTAAAAAAATTTTACTTTTGAGATTATTATGGAGAGCTAGTTGCTCTCGCAAAATAGTAACAAAAACATGAAAGACATAAAAAGGTTCAAATTTATTGGTTATTGACGGACGGATGTAGCACATAAATTATTTGATTATATTACTTAAAACAGATAAGAAAATAAAGCATAATAACTTAAAATAACATATATATCTTATAACGGGTTGCCAATGTTTTCAAGTAAGTTTATTTTCCATTTTTATAGAATTTCATAAAAATAATTATTTTATTATAGTACTTAAAACAAATCAATTTTATAAAGAATTAAACCTTTTTATGTCTTTTCATGTTTTTTGTTACTATTATTGCGAGAGCAGACTAGCTCTCCATTTTAATCTCTAAAAAAAGTATAATTTTTTAAAATAATATATAAAAATCTTTATCCTGGAGAAAAGCCAAATAATTTTTCTTTTAATTTGATATTCCCAGAAATCAAAATAAACTATAAAAACCTATCTATATGGCTAAAAGTTTTATTTACTTTTTTATACATATCTTTTTAAATATTAAAGGTACCTACACGTGTACCTTTACCAGTAACTATTTATTTAAAAAAGTCATGTCAGAAGTCAATGTCAGTTAATAAAACAAAATAATTTATGTGCTACACCCGTCCGTCGATAAACAATAAGTTTGAAATAACATATTATATATCTTATAACGCGTTGCCAATGTTTTCAAGTAAGTTTATTTTCTATTTTTATATAATTTCATAAAAATAATTATTTTATTATAGTACTTAAAACAATTCAATTTTATAAAGAATTAAACCTTTTTATGTCTTTTCATGTTTTTTGTTACTATTATTGCGAGAGCAGACTAGCTCTCCATAATAATCTCTAAAAAAAGTATAATTTTTTAAAATAATATATAAATATCTTTATTCTGGAGAAAAGCCAAATAATTTTTCTACATAATTTTAGTCATATTTTCTTGTAGCCTCCTGTAGTTTTTAAGATATTGACGTAAAAAAATTTCTTTGGCCTAAATTTTAGGTTAGGAGCATGATATCGAGATGCGGTTTTCGCAAGCTTGTTTAGATATCATTTAGCTACTTTTTTATAAAGAAAAATTATACCAATGCATTAAATTTTTTTGAAAAATTTAACCATTTCTGGCAGAATGCGAAGAAAGCTCTCTAGCGGCGACATCTTAAACTAACAAAACTTCAAATATTATAACATTTTATAGCCCAGGAATAGCTTTTTCAACTAGCTCAAGTTTGCTAAAATCGGCTCACCCGTTTCGAAGATACAGGGTGTTTTTTACGGAAACCTTTAAATAACCCCACCCACCACTTTATTTTTAGAGGTATAGCAAAAATTGTCAAGCAAAAAAGGGTTCAGATTATCCTTGACTTTAAAGATCAGAAATTTTTTTGATTGGTTAATATAGCGGAAATTACAGAAACATCACTTTTTTAGATTCAAAATTGCAGTTACGCCCCCTAGCGGCCATTTCGAAAATTTAAAAATATTTTCCAGGTTTTTCTCTTGACCTTTTTAGTAATAGCTTTTAAGGCCGCAAGCCTAGGCCAACCAACGAATTAGTTAACGTTGTTTGGTTTGTATGGGCACTTTTTTGGTCAAATCAACGTGTCTCAACGGACTCGTTGACTTTGGTTTCGGTTTGCTAGTGACGCGGTAAAATTGGAGCAAATCAGAAGAAAAATCGTTGGCCCGTATATGCAAATGTGGACGTGAATTGACCTTGGTTTTTTACATCGATGATGACGGCAGAGGTTTTCCTGTCGCGACATTATTTTTATCGTAGTATCACCTACGTATTGGCATCATTATATTGTATTTCGTTATAACTTTTTATATCCGAAAATGGATTGGAATAACACAGCTTTATTAAGACTTAAATAATGATTTCGTCGTCAGAAATGTTTACTTCAATATCACTCACCAAAGATACCTCGACCAACTGTTTGATTCCAAGGTGTTCGAGTGGTGTGGTAGCTAAGCCGTTGGTACATTCAGTTCCAACGTTGGTTGAATGTTTGTTGGTTTTGGTTTGCCATGTATACATACATGGCAAACCAAAACTAAGATACATCTTGAACCTTAAAATTAACCTAATTATTTTTAGTTTTTTTTTTGTTTAAGTTTCTTATTAATTTATTTATTTCTAATAAATTGTGGTTACTCTACAAATATGAAATCCTGGCGGTAAGGTGGCTTGATTTATTTGACAAAATGTGTGAAATAATAACTGATTATAAGCATTTGTGATCCGTTACTTCTCGCACTCTCATGTATTTATTACTTTGCCAATCAAGGAATCAGTTGCATGATTTATTTATAAAGCGTCATAAGAAATTATTCCTGCTTCACATTATTAAATATTTTACGTCAAACATGTTATGGTTTGATTGCATTTTATAAAATAAATTAACTAATATTATGTCAAATAATTATATCTTTATCTATTAACAGGTTTCTGAATTTAATGATGATATTTCTTACATAATTCGTTAATGAACACAAGAATATTAATTTAAAAAAAAAACAACCATAGATTATGTTGCAGACAAAAAATTAGCAAGTTGTCAAAGATACGAGGAAGGTTCAAATATAAACAGGAATTTGACCGTAACTTTCTAGTTAGCTGCAGTGTGTATATGATTTTTACATTATTTCTTCACGTATTTATTCCCCTAAGTTATTTTTATCTTTGTTTCAATTGTTTTATAATGCCACTTTTCGTCTTGACTGGATGCATGCATTATCTTGACTCGACTCTTTCAAATCTCTTTTAACACGGGCATTTTTCCGAAGAGCTGAAAGCTACAGGTGTGCAACCTTTTTCCAAGAAAGAATCCAAAACTCTCCCTTCGAACTATAGACCTATATCTCTCTTTTTTAGTTGTTGGTAAGGTAATGGAATAATTCATTAATTCCCAAATCTTAAAGTATTTAGAAAAACACCAAATTTTGCATGACAGGCACTGCGAATCTCCTTTTCCTTTTTCTTACACAACTGAAACAAGCCCCTTAAGTTTCTTGGTGAATACCAGATAGCTGCTTTTTTCAAAGCTTCTGGCCAGATCTGGCATGATGCGCTCCCTTCCAACGGTCTTCTACTTAAAACTATGTTTTTGGCTCTCCAGTTTTCTTTCTTATCGGCGTATATCAGTTATTGTTGACGGTCACTCTTCCGGCTTTCACCAAATTAATACTGTCAGGGCTTGGTACTGTCACCAACTATGTTTCTTCTGTACACTAACAATCTTATCTGGAGGATGATACCCTCCACTCTAAGATTTAATTTTTCAAACCAATTTGTAAGCCTGATTTGGACGACAAGCGCAGATATCTCTTTCACAGGATCTTAAACTAATATTGGATTGAGGTGCCATTAATATTGTCCAGTTTCATGCCTCCAAAACACAATCATCTTCACTCTCGCAAAAACAGTCAGCCAAAGCTCACCCTTTTTATATGAGCGGCCAAGTTCTACAGAATAATCTTTTAACCTTGTTGGCGTTACTTTTGAAAATATCCTTAACTGGCATAAACATATTACATCCATAGGGTCAACAACTTTAAAACAGCTTGAATTCCTCTTTCGAGACAGAAAGTATTTTTTCCTTTTTAATCTATATACTCTGTATGTATCCCATGTCAGATCCTCTTTAAAATATTGTTCTTATGTCTGGGAAATGGCGTTTTCCACAATTCTTATTATTTTTTATTCGATTCCAAGAGATGTTCGTCTTAACAATGATTTCACGCTTATAAAAAAGCTTCCTTCTCTCACCTATCGACGGCACTCACTTTATAAGTAATTTCACGGCTTGTGCTTCGAGGAGTTGGCCAGTATAATTCCTCCTTTGGCAGCTCCTAACAAAGCAATACGTAGTACCTTTCTTATGCATTTCTTTACAGTTCAACCTACCCACAGTAGTTTTTCCTTCTTCCCCTAATCTCCAAATATGTGAATCAATGCTCTCTTACCACCCTTAAGATACCCACGGAACCTTAGTACTAAGGCCTTTAGGATTCGTGAATAAAAAATAACATCATTATATTCAAATTATGAGCGGCTCGATGCCACTTTGTGGGCACTATGAACTTCATATTTTTGATGCTTGCGTAACATAGTGCACCCACGTTTCGTTGCAGGTGAGTAAGGAATTCTAAAATGAATCACCTTCATCTTGGTATTATCTGGAGATGCTCGGTAAATCGCTTTGTTTACGTGCCATATAATGAACCGATTCAGAACTAAAACTGAACTCGTCCAGTATTGTTTAAGAGCCAGATATCCAGTTATTTACCAGTTCCGGATGTTTACTTACCGCAAACGACTTTTTACAGTTGAAAATTGACGTTCACGTTTTCTAACCTAGCTTTTTAATTTTAATTTGTTTATGGTTAAATTACTAAGTAAAAGAAAAATGAAAAAGGTAATGGTTGGTGGTTAAGGTAAATGGTTACTATCTACTTGTTTAATTTATTTTTAAACTAACAACAAACATGTGGTAATACAGAATACAGTAGTATTAACTGTCAATACTTTTGAAAAGTTCTAGAAGTTCTAATATTTTTTCCACTTTTTCAATACTTAAACAGAATTTGCAAGAAAATGAATAAACTGTATTACAACCAGTGGCGGCGCTAGCCCACATGTGGACGTCGGCGACATCAAGTTCGCGAGGCCTCTTTACTTCCCAGAAAAACAACTGAAGCCCGGATAAAAAAGCCAAATCATAAAATAATGTATGAGTAAACGACTTTTATTGTTGATAATCAAATGATAACAGAAAATACACACAGAGTTTAAAATAGTGGCCTTTTCGACTTTTAGCCTTACTGAATTTTTTCAGGATTGTGTCGGAGCTAAGACTAGCCGCTATTTAAGCTTCGATTGACAGAACTGATAACGCGGATAGTCTGTCTTGGCTCATCGTGCTTCTCAAGTAGGTCTTTATCAATTTCAACTTTGAGAAGCTTCTCTCAGCATCCTGTAATGTAATCATTTGGATATATTTCTTTTAAATTATTTTCTAAAACATAATGGATGAGTTGTTTCGCGTCGTTGATAGAGTCTAGTGAATAAGCTTTTAAAAGCTGAAGTTCTTCATATAGTTTGAAAGGATGTATGTCACTGTTTTCGCCTTCCCGAAGTATTGTACCTAAATCATTGTAATGTTTAAGAAGATCCCCTTTTGGTATAGATTTTAAATGATTGATGTCATAAATAAAACTAAATTGCGTAAAATATTCATTGAGCGCTCTAAATCGACAATCGGTGTCGACTATTATGGCATCTATCATGGTGTTAAAAAAGTTTACTCTGAATTGCATTTTAGATTCAACTGGTTCATCGGTATGTTCGCAACCGAACATTTGTTTTTTCCTGGTTATTCTTTTTTCACAAATTGTCTAGCTTCTGTTACGTTTTTTTCCAATCCAGTATTACGGAATTCTTAAATCCAGCTACAAAATAAACGTAAAGTATTAATGATGACTTTCAAGTTGACTTGAACCGATTGCTATAGTTTACTTATATTATTCACACGTAGCACTACCTCATACCACCCATGTATTGCAACAATAAACTCAAAAGTTAACATTTCGTTCAGGACTGCTTTACTGTGGCTTAGAGTTTCGGAATCATTAGTTTTATTATTCAGATCATTCACGCATTCGATAACATCATCAAGTTGTAAAAATATTGCTTTTACTGCTCCAATTCTACTGTTCAAACGCGTTTCAGACAAAGGTTTTATTGTCAATTTTATTTTAACGATCTCCCAACGCTTGCTTGACTTTGAAAACAGCACATAGATTTTATTGATAAAGCCGAAAAATATTTTGGCTGTCGTTAAAGAGTTAGCTGCATCTATCAAAATTAAATTTAACTGTGGATCCGCATGGCGTAAAGAATGCTTTTGGATTTATATTGAGTAGCTTATTGGACGAAACATACATTTCATAGTGTTGCCAGACACACGATTCTGAATACCCGCAATAATACTCACTTCCATCGTGTTCGAAAATAATAAAAATCAATATTATCTGCTTAGTTTTTTCCCGAATTGTTCGGGGCGAAATTGGCGAAATTAAAATAAATATAGGTAACTTGTAAAACTTTTTTGCGAGGCCCCCAAGGCGCGAGGCCGTCGGCAGTGGCCGACGTCGCCGACGCCTAGCGCCGCCACTGATTACAACGTAAGATTGGTTTTTTACAAAACGGAGAACAGCTGACCATCTCAATACTGCGCAGAACCGAACTATCAGTTCAAAAAACCGAGGATCGCAAATTCGATTACGAATCAATAATGAATCGATCCGATGTGATCCGCAAACACGTAACTGTTACTAAAAATTCAGAACTTTATTACCCGCGAATGCCGCTTTTTTACTGCGCATGCGAATAGTCCCTGAACTAAATTAGAATCGCACCCGCGAACAAAGCTAATTAAATAGTTAACCAGTGGTCTTTGTTCCATACTCATGAATCTAAGTAGCCTTCTTGAGCAAACTTTTTGGTCCTGCCGTGGAAATGGATAATTTTATCGACACCAACAACGCTAAATGTATTGCTTGATGGAATTATTACGGAAAAAATGTTTTGATATTTGCTGGTACATGTTTTTCTGTTGTGACATATCGAAATTTCGGAATCTGCTCCTCTCAGAGGTCATTTTTTTACTGAATCCTCCAAATGATAGATTTCTGTGTAACTAGATTATCTCTATCATAAATAAAATATTTTTTTCTTTTCAGAGACCATGAAATAGTCGATGGAATGAGATCTGATCCTTACAGATTTTAAAAGTAACGTGTTTTGAAATTACTCAAAAAAAGCTGGCTTAATTTTTTAGGTTTCTTGTTAACCCAATGTGACGATATTTAAAAACACAGTTATTATCATATACTACTCTATTATTACCAAACGTTTGTAAAAAAATGAGGAAATAAAAGCGAAAATTGACTAAATTAATTTTGTTTGGGAAAACATTTTTTTCAAATGTAAAAAACGGAAACTATTAGAATCTATGACTTTATTGTTTTTTTATTTACCTTTACGATCATGTAAAAACGAAAAATCATAAGGTGATAACTCTTAAGAAAATGGTGGATGCATTGTAGCATACCAATCAGCGATAAGAGTTTTTTGATCCCCTTATGGGGGAAAAATTCAATTTTTTAAAGAAAACGGAGACCATTTGCTTTAAAGTGCTTTGAAAAGTAAGGATTTCTGTTAGTTTTGACACATCCCCGAACACCCAAACAGTTGACTGCGTTTAATATTTTTATTTGTATAAATAGATTCAGGCGTCATTACAGATTTCTTAATTTAAATCCCCTCACATAAATTTCTTTAGGTTTTTCTTGCTTTATCTATATTGATTACCGAACGGGTGTCCACGCGCACCAATATAGACAAAAACTTTTTTTCGTTCACTTCCGCGTTTATATATGTAGCCAGTCTTAGTAGATCCGAAAACATTAAGAAAGGAGATTTCAATCTTATGGAAAATCCATTAAACCAGTATAAAATTTGTCAAGAAATCAACTTCTAATAATAGGGACTCACCATACTTTTAAGCTGTGTATTTCTTTGTACATGTTGTATCAGTATAATATATTTTTTCCTTTAAGCTTATAGCTATGAATATTATTAAAAAAATTTGTCGTGACATTACAATTCCATCTTTTTCAGTTCATAAGTTTTTGCAGTTTTGTTATAAATATCAAAAGTTTAAATCGCTTTATGTTCGCTTAAAACAATAATTTTGGTAAATAATTGTTAGCAGTTACTGTAGCCTTGGTTTTGTATGCGGATGGCATTTCGTTAAAAAAAATCTGCGCATTAATCAGCGAACTGCATTATTATATCAATACCAAGAATAATTATTTTTTTACCACTTGTATCTTTTTTTCCTTTTTTCAATCAACAATAAGTGATCCAAAAGCTGTTCGAGAACACAATTTTATTAAATTTCCCCATAGTTCTGCCGCCTTCTTTGCTAACATATTGGGATTTCAGGAACGAATACCTCAATTAATGCATGTTTCTTAGCGGAAGGACCAGCACTTGTAAAAGCTTTTTCCCCTTTCAGGTTACAAATTAATATTTAAAATTATACAATGCAAAAATAAAACAAACACTAACTAACCAATGAGCGCGAATATGCAACAGGACTCGACAACGTTAAAGCTATCTAAAACGGTTAATTGTTGCAACACCATAGTCTGTATCCTTGTTGCTTCTAGTTGCTGCGTTACACGAGTTGCAATAAATTTACTCTTAATACGTACTAACGCACCGTGGGTATCTTAAGAGTGGTAAGAGGAAGTTTGTTTACACGGGACTTAAAAATTTGGAGACTGGGAGAAGAAGGAAAAATTTCTGCGGGCAGCATGTTCCATAGTCTTGACGACTCTCAAGGGATGAAGGAATGAAGAAAGCAGGAAGTTTGGGGCCTCTCTAGTTAAACTGTAAAAGGATGCATAGAAGTTACACTACGTGTTGCCCTGTTAGGAGCTACCAGAGAGAGAATTATACTGGCCAACTTCTCTTCTTCTTCTTCTTCTTTTATTCTTATGGCGTTGGCTGCCACTTTTTTGCTTTCAGCGCCATTCGCCAGCACATTAGGGACGACCTCAGGATGACGAGCTCGAGACTCCCTGTAGGTCGAAGAATGCATCAGTAGTATGGTGATATATAGAAATGTTTTGTATGTTTTGTTTTTTTTATAAATGAATTGGTGTATGAAATGTTAGTTAACAGATAGCACAACAAAGGACAAAACTCTTCTCGCTCCCGGGCAACGGAGGAGCATTACACAACCGAAAGTTGCCTCGGAATATAGCACCCAGGTAATAAAAGCAATAAAGAAGGATATGTTATAATTTAATTTTATTGTAATTTAGAAACTTCAGTATAATTTTAATGAATTTAAGATTAATATTTGAAAGAATATTTCGAATGCTAAACGGAGTTACTAAACCATTTTTAATGAACTCATAATAAAGATTAACACCAGGAATTGAGTTGATGGGGCATTCAAAAAAAATATGGTCGAGATCCTCAATTTGGCCACATTCACAGTGAGGATTATCACTAATACCTAATTTATACAAATTATTTTTGGTTAGGCAATGACCAGTTCTCATTCTAATTATGGTAGTTAGATGTCTTCTATCTACATATGTCATATTATGATACCAAGTTTTAGTAGGAAATTTACTTTGAATATTTTTATACCATTTACCCTTATTTACAACATCTTTTTGCCAGGTTTCTTTAAATTTATCTTGAATTTTTTTAATTAAAACTGGGATAATTTCATTTTTATCTAATTTTAGTTGCATAGGAATAGTTAGATTTCTCCCTATATTGGCTAGTTTGTCTGCCTCCTCATTTCCTGTGATTTTTGAATGACCCGGTATCCATGATAAGATTAAATTAAACCCGTTATTGAGACAATCCACTATACATCTTCTGGTAAGTAAACAAATATAGTCACTATCTTTACTATTTGTGATCTTTAATTTTATTGATGGCACTTTGTGAATCACTAAAAATTATAGAGAAGTTATGTTTTTTCTAAGCAAACTGTAACAGCCTTATTTATTGCTACTATTTCAGCAGTGCAAATGTTCATATCATTGGGAAGTTTGCTAGAGAAGTTATATTGAATTTTGGGAATGTGGACCCCAAATCCAGTTTTATTTAGAGATTTAGATGCATCAGTATAAATAAAGTAAATTGATCTTTATGTTTATTAGTTTCTGCTAAAAATTTTTATTGTTATCTAAAAGATTTTTATTAAGATTTAATGACAAAATTTTAATTTCCAACTTCTCTGAGCAGAAGCCGTAAAAATATCTATAGAAGAGTGACAGATCCCCTACAGCTCGACAGTGGGCAAGAGGAGGAAGCCTTTTTGTGAGCGTGGTATCATTAATAAGACAAATGGCTCTTCTTTAAATATCCAGAATGCTAAATGTTGAAGGAAACGCCATTCCCCAGACATGAAAAAAATATTCTAAAGAGGGTCTGATTTGGGATACATACAAAGTATACAGATTAAAAGAAGAAAAATACTTTCTGGCTCAAAAAAGGAATCCAAGCTTTCTTGAAGCTGCCGAGGCTATGGATGTAATGTGTTAGTGCCAGTCAAGGTTATTCTCCAAAGTAACGCCGACAAGATTAAACGACTCTTTATTCCGCAGAACTTGGCCGCTCGTTTGTAACGGATGAGCATTGGCAGACTTTTTACGCGACAGCGAACATGACTGTGTTTTCGAGGCATTAAACTGAACAAGATTTTTGGCGCCCCAATCCAAGATAAGTCTGAGGTCTTGTGAGAGAGATATCCGTATTGATCTACGCTTGGTTTCCAAATCAGGCTTACTGACTTGCTTGAGAAATTGAATGTTAGAGTGGATGGTAGTATCGTCAGCAAAACTATAAATGGGATTGATTGTGAAAGAGAGAAGATCGTTAATGTGTAGAAGAAAAGGAGTGGGTGCCAGTACTGAGCCCTGGTGCACCCCAGCATTAACCTGGTAGAAGCTGGAAGAATGACCATCTACAGTAATTGATATACGACGATTAGAAAGGAAACTGGAGAGCCAAGAGCAAAGCTTAGGTGGAAAACTGTAAGAAGGAAGTTTGTTAAAAGCCCGTCATGCCGGACCTGATTGAAAGCTTTGGATATGTCAAGAGTAACGATTTAGGATTTACCAAGAAACTCAAGGGACTTGTTCCAGTTGTGTGAGACAAAGGAAAGAAGATCAGCTGTGGATCTTCTGTGACTATATATACTACTATCATGTAAGATCTTGTGTTTTTCCAGATACATTAAAATTTGGTAATCAATGTATTTTTTTATTACTTTGCAGAAACAGAAAGAAGAGATATCGGTCTATAGTTAGAAAGGAGAGTTTTGCATCCTTTTTAGGGGACAGTTTGCATACGTGCAGCTTTCCAGCTCTCCGTTTGTATTGTAGATTACGAAATACTATTTTATAGCTTTCTTATTTTATTGTTTTTAAAGTAGTGTCTAACTTCTTTATAATTTTCGTCCCATAGTGCATATACATAATGCAAGAAATAATATTATGTCTACTCATAGGCGTGCGCAGAGTAAAGCTGGTGGGGTGCCGAGATAATAATAATAATATGCCGAGATAATAATAATATAATAATGGACACGAGATGAACTGCGCGAGCTGGACGTCAGCACACGAAAAATGATGCATCTTCACCATAGCATCCACCCGCGCTCATCAACATCCCGTATTTACCTCCTACGCCACTAGGGAGGTCGTGGCCTTTAAAAGCTTAGAGTGTATGCACGATCGACTGGTTTTGAGTCTTGCTTGTCAAGTTGCCAATAGTACTAATCCACTGATGCATGGTTGCATCAGTGGATTAGTACTATTGGCAACTTGACAAGCAAGACTAGTGTAAAAGCACACGAAATAGCTTATGTTGAAGCGTTTCTATTCAAGGCAGCGGAGAAATTCGGTCTCAGATTTGCAATAGATCTAAACGACGACCAGTCACTTGTAAGAACTGCAGTTAAAAGAGCAGATCAGCAGATGCTTTTAGAAGATCACATTAATAAGCCGCAACACGGAATATTTTACCGAAACATAGAAAGATTCAATCTATCTCGAAACCTCACGTTTGGGTTTTTAAAATCTGCTGAGCTCAAGTCTGAGACCCAGGGTTTCCTACTAGCATGCCAGGATGGGGTGATAAACACATTGGTATACCGAAGCCAGTTTTCTAACATTCCTGATACTGCTTATCGAGCTTGTCGACAGCAACCCGAAACACTAATGCACTTATTGTCAGCTTGTCCAGTGCATGCTGTAAGCGGTTACATCCACCGACATAACGATGCGCTTCGGGTACTTTATTATCACCTCAGACATTATTACGGCATCGACGAAACAGCAATTTTGCCATTTGCTCCCGGCGATATCGAGGCAGTAGTGGAAAATGACAACTGTCAAGGAATAACTCTAGTATGTGATTGAGTTCTCCGCCCCAGCGGAAACTAACATCGATATAAAGAACGGAAGAAACGAGCCAAATATCAGGATCTACTTGGCGCACTTCGGAGGCTCTATCCGGGGTATAACATGCGCTTGGTTGTCCTGATTGTTGGCGTTTTGGGGGCATAAAGGAAAAGTGTTGGGGGAGCTGAATTGTATTTCCGAATGTCAACATTCACCCGAACAACTGGTGATGAAAATGTAGAAATCTGTTATCCTTGGGTCCCTTCGTTTACTGAGGCAAATGAATTTGGCCGAAGATCACTGACCGAGCGGACGCGAGGAGTGGTCTTCGATACGGATGGCCTTCCGCATGACGCCCTATGGGGTCAGCTATGGGATACGTCCTGTCGGATCTTTCTAAATAATAATAATAATAATAATAATAATAATGAAGTGAATAAAACTGGATACGATACATTTCATACATTTGAATCTAAGGATTGTAATTTTTAAATCGAACCTTATCAAATAATAATTTTCATATTTTAAATACAGTAATCTTTTTCGGACTAGTGGGGGTGCCACGGCACCCACGGCACCCACTGTGCGCACGCCTATGTGTCTACTTTCAGAGTAAAGACGCTTTAAATATAACCTAGAAAACTTGATTTAACATATTTAAAGATTTATCACAATAAATTATTATACATGTATATCTGCTACTAATGCAATTAAATGCAAGCCATAAAACAGTTTAAAAAATTATCATAATGAAACAAGTAATACGCAAAAATATACAAATAATGCCTAATTAAAGGCAATAAATTAAGACAAATTGGTAGCTAATTTCAGTGAGCTGTTATTAAACCGGAAAATAATAAGACTCTTAAAGAAGTGACAGTTTTGATGATTAAGTACTTAAGTAAAAGAAAGCGATATAATCGGAGATTTAATATTTGCATTTACATGACATGATACGCATAAATAATGGTTGGACAGGTGTTTAAAATACTTAATTCAGTGGCAAAATCGTACTTAATATTTAAAATTTACATGTTAAATAAAAATGCTGTAGGGACCAAAGACACCTATATAACTTAACTGATTTTATTAGGTATACAAGGGATATAACAAATGAGCCAAATATTTTTTTTTTTTTTGACTAAACATTGTATTTTTTTTTTTAAATTTTATTTTGCATTTTCTGAAAAATTTTAGATATACAATATACCAATATAGTTATAATTAATACTACGCACAGGCAGCGGTCAGTAGTTTGTTTTAAGTTCTCTGAATGTATCCAATAAAAGTTGCAACAAAATGACATTTACCCTTATATACATATAACTAGCTAAGTTAAAAAAGCGATATTCTGTTTTATTTTAAATATTTTAAGCCATAAAAGGATAAAAATGCCGATGCTGGCCTGTTTATACCTCTAAAAGAGCTAAAAATAAATTTTGATACCAATGTATGCTTTATTTAAAAAATATAATCTAATTGTAAGTAGTGAACGATTAGAAACGAAATTATTTTACTTCCTCGCATAAATAAACCACGCTGTACATATTTTATATCTTTTAAATTAATTCTGAGAAAAATGGTACACTTAACGTTAACAATTATTACTAACCCGTCCAACATATTTTTTTAAAAAGCCCTAAAAAGTAAATACCCTTGGGCCTGTAAATATTTTCTTGACATAATGGCGAAGGACAGTTAATTAGTTCCTAAAAATCTAAATGTGACATTTTTGCAAAGGCAGTTTAAAAAAAAACAATAAATAATATTAAAATATGGCAATATTTTTCACATTTTTATTTAAATCAAAAATTACTTACACATATAAGTTTATTGTTTTATTTCAGTTGAGTATTATTATTAAAATAAAGCAATATATGAAATAATTCAAAACTATTTCGTATTAATTGTTACCAATAAAAAGCGTAACCGGAAAATCTGTATTCTTATAAAAAACTGTAACCAGGACGACCTCGAAGTGTTAGTTAAGGATTTTAAGCTTTATATCTTCTAAATAAGGTTTGCCGCTCTAACAATAATTTTCTTGCGTCAAAATTAAATTATTCAAGTAAAGGGCCGGATATAAGAGAAGGGTCACAGCGCCGGCATGAGGTTACAAACTGTTAATCATAGGCAGATCCATGGGACCTATTTAAAACCATAGTGTAATTAAAAGGTTAGTTGAGTCACTCAGCGTCGGCACTTTAAGCAGCGAGACACAAAGGGTAGGGAAATACATGCAGTTGGTGGGAGGCGGCGCATCATATACTATAGCCGGCTCTGGTTCGAGCAATGGTTTAGCGTTGGTCGACTGTACAGGAAATTTTTAAAAATATTATGTATAAATAATTATTTAATGTAGAATGCATAGCTATATGTTGATAATAGCTTAGGTATAGTTAAATTTTTTCGGATATGCAGTTCCGACATTTTTTTGCATCCTTAACTGATACACTTTTGCAGAGAGAAACAATAAATTTACCAAAAAAAGGCATATGTTTTCTTATTTCAACTGTTACTTGCACATTAATGACATATTCCCAAGTTTAAAATTTCGCATTGTCAAAAAAAATTATCTGCGTGCGTCAAAAGTAAAAATGCCGAAAAAATAGGAAAAAAGCAAAGCCAGCTCATTATTCTAAATTTATTGGCATTTTTTGAGCTAGAGAAGCAACAAGAAGCTGCAGGAATTGCCTTGAACTTTCAAAATGTGGTGAAAAGGACAGCTGCCGCAACGAAAGTGAGTGCAAGAGCAATATTTAATTTAAAAAAATATGGACTAATATCGGACAAAAGTTTTAAAGAAGTATTATTAACAAGGGTAATTTTTATTAGCAAGGCGATTTTATTGAAATTTTGTATATAGTTTTGGGCTGATCACGAATCTGAAATCAAATTTTCGGACACTTTAGTTTTTGAGTTATAACGCCCACTCGGACCTAACCTCAAAACTGTACAAATTTTTTAAAATTCCTCCTTTAAAACTAATTACAGCCAAAATGGAAGATTTTATGGAAATACACTTATTATTTTATAAGATAAATTTAATTTCACCTTTATTTAACAAATATTTTAATAAAAAGAACAACAAAAATATTATTTTTACTCTTAAAAATGTCAACAAAATTGTCTAGTGATTTGAGAGTTTTATGTTGGTACGCCAGACACTCGCGAAACAATTAAATGGCCTACTTTATAAATTTAAATTATTTTTATTTTTCGGGATTTAAATTTGAAAAGGAAGCCATTCAATTGTTTCTTGGTTGCCTGGCGTACCAACAAACTGTCTAAAATCACTAGACAATTTGTTGACATTTTTAAAAGTAAAAATAAAATTTTGTTGTGCTATTTTTTATTAAAAATATTTGTTAAATGAAGGTGAAATCAAATTTATCTTATAAAATAATAGGTGTATTTCCATAAAATCTTCAATTTTGGCTGTAATCAGTTTTAAGAAGGAGGAATTTTAGGAAAGTTTGTACAATTTTGAGGTTAGGTCCGAGTGGGACGTTATAACTCAAAAACTAAAAGTGTCCGACAAAATTTGACTTCAGATTCGTGATCAGCGACCCAAAAAACCCCAGTATACAAAATTTCAATAAAATCGGCCGTGGGCCCGGTAAGTAAAAAATTACCTTAACAAGAAATAAAGAGCATATCAAAATTACTGACTACTTAAAAAGCAAGATCAGGGATAACATTTATCGCATGTATGCACTTAAAAAGCATATTACCATAAAATCTCTTCCTCAAGAATTAAATGATAAAATGAGCAATCATTTTAACTTGTCCATTAGTTTTTTGCGAAAATGTGTAAAAGAAATTGGCTTTCAGTGAAAGAAAAGTAACAACCAAAAATATCTCATGGATTTACCAGATGTTTTTAATAAAAAATTAAATTTTTGAGAGAATACACAAAAAATATGAGTCTACTTCAAAACGGTCTTACTCCAGAATTTCTTGATGAAACATGGATATTCAGTAAAGGATCTTTTAGAAATACCTGGCAGGATGATACCAAAGCCACAAGCTCTTCAAAAAGAAACCATTGGTGGGGATCAATTATCAATACCTTTACACTTGCGCCCTAACATTTTTTCCGTTTTGATTAATGTGCTAGGGTTGGATTTGAGAATTGCCTTGGGATTTGGATTGTGATGATGAAGTGAATATATTGTTTTTAATTATACTAACATCTAAATTAACCCTATATAAAAGCTTTTTTTCCTTTTGCCGATATTAAAACCCCGTTATTATTTTTAGGTTATAGATATATCTCTCAACCCGGCAATGAAAACGGATTTATCAAGGAGCTAGTTTAGTCTTTAAAAGTGGTACAAAGAGTGGCGACTACCATGATAGCATGAACCGCCAAAATTTCGAAAAAATGGTTTAAATATCAACTTGTTCCAAATTTGCCGCCCAAATAATTAATTATCATGGACAACGCTAGCTACCACTCCGGGCTGGTAGAAGACATACCCCGCAAATCTTGGACCAAAAAAGAATAATTCTGGTTGCGAAGAAAATATTGTCTTTCCTGAGACTGCCATGAAAAACCAACTCTCGGATTTGGTAGAAAACAATATTTATATAAATATATTTCCTTGACGAATATGTGAAACCTTTTGGTCATAAAGTTCTTCGCCTCCCACCGTCAATATAACCCAATCGAAATGGTTTAGACAGAGTGCAAAAGAAAATATGACCAATATATTTCTGCCTTAAAAAGGAACCTCTTCTGAAGTGTTGGCAACTGGGAAAAGGTACTTAGAAATAACTGCTGAGCTTGGCAGAACAACATTCGGCACGCCCAAAAAGAGATCCTAGAAGCTTGGAAGTAATCAGAATATGCGATGCTTCAATATAAACCCCGTCATAGTACTGATTCGGATGACGAAGATAAAGGACGATCTGTTATCTGACCTTGACGATCTTGATTTATACATGTAATATTTTATTTAAAAATTTTTATTTATTTATTTAAATTTAGTTTAATCACTTTGCCACACATTTTTCCTATTGTTACCATTGGTTTATATTGCATTTTATTGCAATCAACATCTTTGAAATATCCTTTGCCCTTTTTTATATACTTCTTTAAATTTTTGTCCCATTTTAGTCCATTTTTTTTTTAAATTAAATCGCTCTCCAATTCTTTTGTTGGGGCAGCTTCCACCAAATTTGAAGGTTCAAGGAATTCCTCGTTCTTGTTGTTTCTCTAGCTCAAAAATGCCAATAAATTTAGAAAATGAGCTGTTTGCATTTTAAAATTTTAAGAAAGTTTTTTTTTGTACATTTTTTTATATAAATCAGTTTTTATATTGTTAAAAAAAGCTTTTAGTTTTTCTTAAAAGTATGGAAAAATAAGCCTTATAAAAAATAAATAAACATTATAAAAGAATTTGTCCAGTTCCATTTCCAACGGGTTCCGGAGCGGTTTTACGGTGTGAACAAATGCGCAAATTAGAATACAAATTCAAGCACACCTTTGGTATGTCAATTGTTAACAGCTAAGGGAAAAAACGTTTTTTTCTTTGGGTTTTTAAGAAACTGCATATCCGAAAAAATTGAGTAATGTTTCCTACAGTTTCAAAGAAACTTTTCAAAGTGAATTCCATTTGGAATTAAATAACCTTTACTGTTAGACCGGAACATTCATATTAAAATAGATAAATCAACACTGACTTTGAGCTAATGCATTTTACGTTTTTATACCAACATAAACGCAATAATTTACAGTAATTATTATGACTTTTGGTATTTTATCACTCTATTGTTGCAAATTTTATAGCTTAATATTACGCACTAATGCTCGTGCAAATGTCGTACACAGTTAAAACGTACAGGAAGCTAAACATAACGCGAGGTAATTGCATTTTAATGACTTAAATATCCCTAGAGAATGAGTCCGTTGGATTAAGATTTAAAAAATTATTATTTAAAAAGTCTATGGCATTAATCATTTTAATGTCCGACTGGTATATTATTTGACAAATAATAATATTATGTCAAAGTCAGTTTAGAAAACCTAGGGCGTTATTTAAAAAATAACGCCCCAGGGCCCAAATTTACCAATAAATAAACAAAAAATTATCTTCTTTTAAGCATTTATTACGAAAATACAAACATACTTACACAAATACTTATCATAATAAAAATAATTTTTTAAAAAAACTTTAAAATGACCGGAAAATTCCACATTTCCATACCCCACCGCAGTTGCTGTGTTGCTTGAAGTAATACTTTTCCCAACTACAAGGAAGCATTACCAATTTGGAGCTTTCACTATCATCCACGTACCCTGTGCTACCATAGAACTCTTCCAGCCTCCTAACCCTTGTTGCCCCCGTAGTTCTTTAAACAATTACTTGTACGCCTTAGAATCAGGTAAACCCAAATATGTGGGTATTTTCCAAATGTATTTTTACCTATAGGCTGCACAGTACATCGTTCATCACGATAGCTCAAAAAACCTATCAATAGGTGCATTTTGGCCCAAAGCACATGTCCCGAATTAACTTTGTTGCGCAATTTCACTGTCATCAATAACCAAAAAGCTCCTTGTTTTCCCATTTTGACTTTGTGAATGTCAATAAATATATGCTGTCCCATATACGCACATGGGAAAACTTCATTTTTACAAGCTCGTCTCTTCTACAAGCTCCAAATACACCCTATCACTAATGAACTTTATCTGCCAAATTTTTCAGTCGGCGCTTTTTCAAAAAAGTTATAACTTGTTCGCGAGTCAAACCTTTCCCACTTTTTAGGCTGATAATTTCTCCCAGTTGCTTTAGGAACTGTTGCAGAAAAATCAAGTTTTCATTACCTTATCTTTTTATGAACTATTAATTCTTTACGTAACATTAAAATTTCCCCCAAAGGGAATTTGGAGAATTGACATGACAAATCTTGAAATAACCACACAACGGTTTTGCCACCGGTCCAGTAGTGTTCCGTCAGCCAGGCCTCAAAATGGAAAAAATTTTTCTCGTAAATCCCCTAGTTTTTTTGGCGCAAGCGCATGCTGTTAACGTTTTACTAAAATATCTTGGGGAAATGTGTATTTTCCCTATTAAAATTTTTTTGCCTCAATCGCAAAATTATTTTTTATGTGCTGTCTTATTGACAAATAACTTACAACCTTGGTTACCACAATTACGTTTCGAAAATTTTTTTCAGGTAAATGCTAGTACTTGATTTGGTTTAAACTAATACATTCAAAATTTTTTTAAATTTTTCTTATAAAAAAGAATATTTAGTCGGACATTAAACGTTGAAGGCACCACGGTATTAAATAATAACCTTTCGGTCAAGGAACCCTGGGGCCAAAGGCCCTCGGGGGAAACACACCATCGACCTCAAGCGTTATTATCCTTATAATACCCTTGATAATTTAATAACTATTATACGAAATAAATAATTTTTTTGAACCACCTAAAAGAGAAAGGGAATCAATCCGGTATCGGGAAAATCAATAAGACTTTTTGTGCAAGACCAAGGACTTTTAAGAAAACACAGACCCGGTGCTCTATTCGAATGTCATTCTACGGCAATAGCTTGGTATTACGATAGCCACAGGCCACATGGTACACGTGCTACAACTTACCTCAAGTACAGCTATCTGACGAATAAAGGTACAATATTAAAATATAGTTGTAATATTGCTAAAAAGTAAATAATAATGCTTCAGAAAGAGACATGCCCTTGGCCATAAGTCAACTTTTGTCACATAAAAAGAACATAATTTGCTTTTGATATTGCAAAATTTCAAAATACCTGATCTGAAAATGGTAATATCTCGAAAAAGATTTTTGCAGCTTGACTACTGTGCAATAAATGTCTACGAATTTCATATTTAAACGATTACAGTACAAACTGTATATGTATAAACAAAAGTATTTATCATGGTTAAAATAAACTATTTCTCTTTGCCCTCGGGGGTTCAAAGTAAACAAATTTGTTTTTTTTTCTTTTGTTCTACTATTCATATCAGCAAGTGAACTTTTTTTTTTATAAAAAACCCTCTATGGTTAATGTTTCATAATGTTAAAGCGACCAAAATTTTATAAGCCAGTAAATTAAGTTTGGCGCCAATATGCTCTTTTGGAAAAAGCAAATCATTGTATTTACATCCGCGTGGAAAACCACAAGATCTTACATAACAGACAGTAGGATTCCGTCACAAAAGATCCACAGTAAACTTCTTTCCTTTGTCTCCCACAACTGGAACAAGTCTCTTGAATTTTTTGAACCCAGATGTTGCTCTTACATTTCCAAAGCTTTTCGGTAAAGGGTCTTAAAATATGGGCTTTAAAAAATTCCTCCAGTTTCCTTTTATCGACTTATATCGTTTTGTGATGGTCATTCCTTAAATACTACCAAATTATCTTGGGTGCCCCAAGGCTCAGTACTGGAACCACTTTTTTTTTCTTACCTTAACGATTTTTTCTTCCACAATCAATCCCATTCACAGTTTTTGGAAAGTACCTCCTTTAAAATTCATTTTAAAACCATCAAAACCTGATTTAAACAAGCGTAGGTCAAAAGCGGATTTCTTCTCCCAAGACCTCAAACTTATCTTGGTTTGGGCGCCAAAAATTTTTTAATTTGGTTGAACCTTGAATGTCCCTATGATGCCAAAACATGCCAAATCGATGCTTTCTCCATTAACCTAAAGCTCTTGTTACAACTAAGAATAGTTTTTAAAAAAATGCCTTAAAAGTAGAAAAGCATGGGAACTTCCACAAACCCAAAAGAGTAAATTGTTTTTTCGTAATTTTAGTTAGTTCTGGTTGGTTTTAAATAGTTCTTGTTATAATAATAATAATAATAATAAAAATGATCCATTATATAATATGTTAAAGTTTTATGTTGTGTTTCAATGTATAAACGGGGACCAAATTTACAAGAGTAGTTTTAAGTACATACAAATTTTGGGACCCAGTTAACAAGTTTCTTTTAAGCCTTCTTTTCTCAGGAGGTGGTTTACATGTTCTCATCTGCATGATTCTGCACTTTTTTAAATAAGCCAACTCATTCTTATCGTTGTCATTTTAAACCCTTGGATAATAAATATCTTAAATTAAGATTACCTTAGTGTATATCTCAGTTATAGTTTAAGAAAGGGCATTAATTTGCTTTGGGTATAAAATTAAAAATGCGAATAGAGCTTTCATTTTTGTAAAATGTTATTAATTTGTAGATTTAAATGACCAAGATTCACGTGATCAAAAAACTGCTTTTTTGGCTCTCATGTCGGAGTAATTTAGGAATGTAGTAACTAAATAAGTTATATTACTTGCTACTTATACCGAATCCATATACGTATTTCTGAACAGTAAAATATCAAATTTATTTTATGTAAAAATGTAAATAATTATTCTTCTTATTACTTCTAACTATACTTATATGGACAAAGTGTATATTATGCATTATTTCTTTGGTTATATATTTTTTATATTTTATGAATTTTCATCACGGTAAAATAAATAAGCTTCCTTAATAATATTTTTGCTCATGTTATTTCCCATATGCTATGAATAATTTCTATAAATATGTAAAGTAAAATTATTTAAACAGTATTGCTTCTTACAATATGTTGACAATTTAAAATCTAAATTTTGTGTTTTATTTAATTGTTTGATCTATGGTTTTTTAAACCCAGGAATGTTGTGGAAGGTCACTTTAATTGCGTTATATAGTTTACGAAGTGCTAAGAAAGATAAAATAGTCTTAATACTAAAAAAAAATATATTCTTTGGGTTTCTCATCAGACGGACCGCTTATGTTCTGGTCCCAGGTCCCAGGGTGTATACGCACAACGATCAACAGACTTTTTAAACTTGCAGATTGACACAAAAATACATTAAAAAACTTTGAATATAAATAAAATAGCTATTAAAGTTTTGATAAAAAATCGATTAGTTTCCAAGATATGAAAAAATCAAAACCAAAGACGAGGCGAATACAAATATATCTAAGATCTTTAACTTACCATCATTGGAGAGTGTAAGAAATTAAGAAGGAAATAAATCATGCAACACATATCATACAGAGAAGAGTAAAGTTTTGCCCAGAATGAACTAGGGATGCGATATGTTTATAAGATTTTCTAAAGTACTTTTTCCGCTGAACCCTAATCTAAAGTCAAAATTGGGGGTCAAACAGCAAATAATCAAGAAAAGGCATAGTTTCAGATATTAACGATTTTTTTAATTTAAAACGTCAATATCTTAAAAACATTTAAAGATACACGAAACTTTATATGACATAAACAATGTATTTTTTAAAGACCTTTAATTTAAGTTATATAATCTTTTTGTCTAAAAGCAATATTTTCCGAGTTGTAATCAAAAAACCGAATTTTCAGGATTTTTTCAAGTTACACTCCTGGAAAAAATTTGTAAATTATTTTTTTTGTATTTTTGGATTTTTTTCTGCAAATTTTAGGTAACTTGGGATAAAATTAAAAAAAAATGATTTATGAAAAAAAAATCACATTAATTAAAAAAAAATCCTATTTTGAACTGAAATGTTTTGTCAAAATTACATTTTCGTTTATATCTTCTTTATTATTTATCTTATCAAAAATGTTTAAATAACTTAACTAGATAATTTGAAAAGCTCCCTTTTTTTCCATAAAATATTTTGTATCTCTTATAGTTTATATAGTCGTAGTCCAAACATTTCGTGGTAGCAGGTTTCTGGTAAATGTACCGTGCCGGTTTTTTGAGGTTTTTACAATTTTTTGCTGTTTGACCCCTAATTTTGACTTCAGATTCGCCAGAAAATCGTAATCCAACACCCCGCACCCACCACTTTTTTGTGAACCTGTGTTGTCGATATTTTAGAAACATCGACGTTTTCTATCAGACTTCGATGATGCATTGATGCTTAACATCGATGTTTCGTTTCGATGTCGCACTCTCACAATGAACAATATTTTGAGAACCTCTTGTGATTTATAACTTTTATTTCGCCATATATTAATTGTTTATTCGAATTGTTTTTCAGTTTTCTATTTTAATCCAATAATTTAAACAAAATTAATAAGGTTGTCACCTTATAAATATTTGATAAAATATAGTCCAAATTATACTCATTTGTAATGACGTCATTTTTGTTTATCTTTGTTTAGTATATTCCAAACAGCGGTGACAACAAATTTTTGAAAAAAATGGGTGTCTGATCATTATTCATTTTTTATATTTTTGGTTATGTAAAGTATCCGTCACTGTCAATCAAAAACATTGGTGTGTCAACTTGTTGTTATTTCGAAAAGCATAAAAATGCCGAGAAAAGATATAATAGGTATAATGAACAAACGCAGCGAATAATTTTAAATATATTGGCTTTTTTCAACTGGAAAAGGAACAAGTCCGAAACGGAATCGCCCTTCAAACTGAGAATGTAATACAGCGAGTGGCAGATGCTACGAAATTGAGCCCAACGACGATAGCAAATATAAGGAAGAATGGGATAAAATTAGACCAGGATTACGCTTCCAATATGTCTTCCAAGCACCGCACCGCAAAAACCAAAATTACAACATATTTGAAAAATTTAATTCGGGACACAATTTATGCTATGTACGCCAGAAAGAATATGTTACGTTGGCAAATACGATCAATATATTTCCAATCTTAGGGGTCACCTTCAGAAGTTCTGGCTACATGGGAAAGGGTTATAAACGAAATTTCTATAGATCAATGGCAAAAATATGTAATTCATACAGAAAGGTAATTCAAGCGGCGGAGGCAATACGAGTGTGTGATGCCTCTGATATTCCGCCACTTGTAATTACGACTAACGCAGACGACGACGACGAAGACAATATCTCTGACTTTAGTTCGGACTCTGACAATACTGACGAGACTGATTGAGCTTTGTGTGCTTGCAAATTTTATTTCATGATCGTCATTTAAGTATTTAATCCTATCGTTACAATTACATTAACTTGGCAATGCAATATGTTTGTTTTTTTGAGTTTGTATTTTTATTTTTGGATTTATATTTACATTTTGATGTGTTAACATATTCATCAGGCAGTATTTTTTCCATAAACAAGTAAATTAAATTATGAGTATTTGAAATTTTCCCTGAGGTTAAAATAATTTTATACCATTCTTCCTATTATTCACAATTTTTGTAAGCTCAGTTTGGTACATCTACTGCTCGTTGTATTATTCTCAATTTGAAGTGCATTGCGCTTCAAACTTGTTCCTCTTCTAGTTGAAAAAAAGCCAATATATTTAAAATTATCTGCTGCGTTTGTTTATTATTCATGATTAATCATATTAATTGTTAATTGTTACTAAGTTTGTTAATAAATAAATACTACAAGATTATTTTTATTTTTTGAGATTGAAAGTGTATAGACGAATGTAAAAATGATAATATACTGCTAATGGCCAGTTGCACCATACATTGTCGCTTTTCTTTATTGGTAAAGTTCATTTTTATATGTCATTTACATGATAATATGACAGATCAAAAAATTCAAAGCTACGATACAAAAATATTTTCTTTATTATTTAGAAATTCTAAAATCACAAGGGTAGCTTGTGATATGTCACTGGAAAAACCACCGAAAAACTTCAATATTGCGCTTGTATGAAAAAAAAAAGTTAATAATGGTAGCCGAGGGACGAAATATCGGCTAACAAACCTGAAAGCATCATCATGGAGCGGGGAAAAATTGACAAAGTAAGTGTTTTAAAATACTTCGTCAAATAAAGCTGGAAAAAAACAATTTTTTAAAATTTCGTTTTTCTTGGTTAATTCCGACATTTTAAGAACGTTCTAAGGTGCTGTGTGTTAGCCATATTAAAGCACAAAATTGCCCTAAACTCATTCATAAGCGTTAATCATCCATCTTCAATTTAGAATTTCAAACACATTACTTTACAAAGGTCATTTTATATAAGAAAGAATCACTTTTTGTCGCCTTTTACTGATGTTGAACGCGCCAAGCATTTTCGCTATCTTTTTTTCTGAACTCCTTCACATAATAGCCGCGAAGAGACAGAGACGTGCCATACGTTACCACATTCATTAAACTACTTTTATAATTGTATTTTATGGTTGGCTGAATCTAACCAAGAACAAAAATGTTGTTAAGAGGAGGCTGGTTTACTTAAAGCTATAAATTAATTTACTTTTTTTTTCAGAAGTTCTTTGTATTTCCAAGTATTCTTATAGATTTTTGTCTTTAGGACAAACAATTGAAAGAAAGGATTGGGCCATTATCAGATAAATGTTAATTTGACAAAGTGCCAGCACTGCAGTACCACAATACAACCATTTTTATGCCATGGCAGTATCTTACACGATATTTGACTATTCAAAAATCCGTCGTCTAGTAACACTTTTTAAAAGGGTTAAAACACTTTCACGGGATACAGGGGTAGTTTTTTTATCTTTTAATAAGCTGTGGGAGTTTATTTTTTAAAATAAAACTTTTAAAAGAGCAATCCATTTCTTAAAGTGCTTCCGTTATATATGATTACTAAAAACGATTAATTTTAAAATAGTCTCGGGTTCATTAATCCCTCCCCTCTACAATGTTATTAAATTTATTATAATCCTCGCGTGTCAAGGTTGATTTTTTTAAGGGTTTCTTTATGTACCTGGTCAGCTTTGCCTTTTTTCGCTGAGTCTTACACACTTAAACCTGTATAAGTCTTATGTTAGAATCAGACATATTTAGGTGTTTCTCCTACTCCTGACAGACCCTGCATGAGCCATCTGTTATCAGATTTATTTTTAGCGTTTGCTTATTTAGCTCACAATGTCCTGGAAGTTGATTCACCACTATCCTTAGTGCTTTGCGGCTGTAGTTCAGCAGGTCAGGACTAATATTTGACAAAAAGAAATAAATTTCTGAATTCTGAACTTTCAGGCTGCAGCTACTAATACCTGGCTTTTCATCTACTTTTTTTTAGCATTTCATTTTATTTCTCAACAGTTCGAATTGTTTTCATAAGACTTCTTTAAAGTTTTTTTTTCAAGTTGCTTGTTTCTGAAAATGACGTTCCATACTGCCAATTACTTGGTTGCTTGATATGTCGCGGTATGGAATTTCTTCGTTTAAACCCTAACACTCCGACGCTCACTTTCTTGACAAAAACCGTATACCATGAGCATGTTAACCTTCTCTAAGTTCGTATGATAGTCCATGTATTATTTTTAACTGTAATTAAGTATAATTAAAAATTTTAATCTTACTTTAATGAACTTCAGTGACAGCAACTTACCAATGGTAAATATTAAATGCCATTGCAACAAAGTCATTGAAACAATTATTTTTAAAGGATTTTTCCCCTACACTAAGTTGATGTTTGCAAAGAAATAACAATATTGATCTGCAGATTGCATTTTAAATGATAAATATTAAAAGTTAATTAAAAAAAAAAAAGATGAATACATCTAGTTGCTAGATAGAAATATATGGGTTGGGTTATTGATTAAATAAAATTATAATAAATATTTACTGATGACGTCACGTTCATAAACGCCAAAAGAATTAAAATTCTAAAAAAATTTGCAATATAACAATATATCTTAAAATTTTTGTCACTTTTGGCCAGCTAAGTAAACAAAGCAATTTCAAACAAACGTAAGTTGACAAATAAGCCTTTTTTGACATCTATTTGATTCTGTCAAAAGATCATGAATACGTATTTTCTGAAGATTCTGAATAAACTATTTCAGGAATTTAAAATATAATTCAAAAATCACTTACTTTTTTAATTGTTCCAGTAAAAAGGATAACTTGTTATTGCCCTGATCTTTTGACTAGTTCATACGGCTTATTTAAAGTGATTAAAGGTGTGGTTCCTTCCACGCGGCCGTCGCATGCGACTAACGCAATGCGATTAACGCATGCGGCCGCCGTTTAATCAGGTGGTTTCTTAGGACCGCGGCTCAAACTCGCGATAGCAAAATTATTAGTGTAAAGGGGAATAATCTTTGGTAAGAGTCGTAATGGATGATCTAGCAATATATTTATTATTATAAGAAAAAGAGGATGACGAAATACTATTACAATTAGCCAACCTGAAACATAGCAATGCCCCTATAAATCCAATATTTCAGCAAAGACGCGATGAGGGTTGTTATACTACATTAATAAATCGACATCTGCAACAGGATGAAGGAAATTTTAGAAAATATTTTAGACTGAATAAAGCAGAGTTTAGTTTTATTCTTGACTTAATAAAAGACGATATAAAGTCCGAGCCAGACAACAGAGTTGAATATCCAATAACCTCAGAGGAAAAATTAGCCATTGTATTAAGGTAAATCTGTACAGGGTGTACCAAATTCGAGTCTTATCATTAGGATCTCGGAAACTTGAAGAGATACGAGGTCGGTTAAATGAAGGCAAAGTTGCGCAATATGATGCTAATCAAAATGCCACCTTAGAACTTTAAAATTTTCGAATACTTACTTTTGGAAAAAACCGATTATTCGCGATTTCGTTTTTATTTTTTTATGACTTTATTTGAATGGATGTAACAAAATAACTTTTACATTTCCATTGCTACTTTTTCTGTTCTACGAGATAGTGTTATTAGATCTATACACCGACGTTCCGTCTTTGAGCTGCCATCATCAACTGTTTTTTTTTAAATACGGCCCTGGATTTTTTTATTATGTATTTTAGGAGCTATTAAGTTCTCAAAACCAATAATGTATTGCACTTATTTGAAAAATTTATATTAAGGGCAATTTTCATAAGAAACCATATGTTAGAGAGAGTCAGACAATATATTTTTGGCAGGATCTTGGGAAAACATTAAACTGATTTTTTTGAATAAGTGCGAAACATCATTGGATTTGGGATCTTAAAAGCTCTTAAAATACGTAATAAAAATCCAGGACCTCATTTAAAAAAAAGTTTCAATTTTAAACAATTAAAAAAACACCGGACATTCCACACAAAACAACACAAACAAAATATCAGTCGCAGACACGACTGCGGCTACACTGCTTCTTCAGCAGTCCAGTCGCATCAATCGCAGTCGTTGGCAGCAGACGCATACGACGGCCGCTTGGAACAAACCAGGCACATTTAAAAACATGAGTAGGAGTGCTTTGCGGCTAACGTAGTGCGTTAGCCGCATGCGGCGGCCGCGTGGAAGGAAACATACCTTAAGCATAAAGGTGGTTTTATGGTAAAAAAAAATCTTGCAACTGCCCGGCTATTTTGTTATGTACTAAGTTCTAAACAAAAAAATTTTGCACATTTAGTGGTCTTTACCAAAATAGTTTAATAAAAAAATCATGCTTTAATAAGGGCTAATTATGGATGATTTTGTATACGTTAATTATACTCACAAATAAACGATTACCGTAACAATAAATTTATAAAGATCAACTATGTATCAAGTTCATTTGTGCATTCATTTTATACTTAAGAATTTAAGAAACAATATAATAGGTTTGCAGCAAAAAAAGTCACGCAGGAAATGTATTTACTTCAAATAGTCCAGAATACGAAGCTGAAAAAAGTGCAAAACTTGGCAATTTTTTTAAAATGCATTGATTTAGATGAAAATTTGAGATTAAGCTTAACTTACCCTCATTTTCAAAATCTATATAATGCCGATGGGCGCTCTTTATTTATTTGGGGTAAAAACTACCCTTTATAGCTAAAACCTATAAAACTATAAATAAAAGCTTAAGTTGAGTAAAATCTAATTAAATAAGTTAAGAAAGTAGTATTTTGTTCTTTAAAACATTATTTGAAATATTTTAGCCCTTAAAAATCAACCCTTATTATGATTTAAAAAAATTATTTACCCTAAAAAATGTATATATTATCACAGTGTTTTGCATGAAAATTTGGAATTAACCTTAACTTATCCTCCTCTTTAAAATCTCCATTATGCTGAAGATCGCTTTTTATTTTTTAGGGGTAAAAACTACCTCTTATTGCAAAAACCTTCAAAACTTTTATATTAAAGCTAAGTCACATAAAATTAGGCTCATATAAATTAAAAAATAAGTATTTAATTCTTTGAAACGTTATTTAATATATTTCAGCCATTGAAAATGAACCCTTATTATAGATATTATGATTTAATAAAAAAATTGTTTACCCTAGAAAAATTAACATATTGTCACAGAGTTGTAATTATAAAATGTCACTGCTTAAAGTATTACTAATTTAATTTTGTAATTTTTTAATCCTTAAAAACCCACCCCTTATAATCTTACAACGCAAAAAATAGTACAAAACCGCAGATTAAAAAATATTGCTTTTTCCATAAATTTAGTTTTTTAATATAATTCATTTTTAAAATACCATTTAGTTGGTTTTTTTAAAAACTATATATTAAAACTGTTTATAACCCTTAGTTTTTTAAAGGGATGAGTTTAAAGGGCTGAAACAAGGCAGTGCTCGTCTATACACACACGTTTTAAACGTTTATATCTCACTTATTTTCCGTCATGCAGTAAATTGAAAAAAAGCAAAATATTTGTAAATCAAAAAGCTACAATTTGATACCTAAGTAATTTTTACGTATCTCCTTAGTTTCGAAAGAAAAGGTAATTTTTGATTAAAATTCTGAAATTTGATTTTCACTTGCAGGTCCTTTTTTTTTAATTAAGCATTTTTAATCGGTTTAAATTTTAGAATGCATTTATGATACATATATAAAGAAAATTGAAAAAGGGGGCTGCGACCTATTTTAATTAGGGTGGTAATTATGGGGTTGTTTCGAAGATTTTTGCACTCAAATATTTTAATTATAACTCACTTAACTCTTATGATACAGACCTTTTTTTAAAAAAAAAGGTCTTTGCAAATACTTCAAAAAAGTTATTATTGGTTTTCCTCGAAAAATACGTAGATTTTGCGTCATTTGCCTTTGAAACTCTGAAATTTTGTGTTTGATGAATAACAGCTGACTTTTAACAAACCACAACTTGGTTTGTATTGGTCCCACAGCAATTACAAAAAAACTCTTTTATTCTTTTTTTTAAAGCTACAATACCGTTATTTATAGTTTTTTTTATAAAATGCATACTTATCGAGTGGTTTGCAAAAAACCGATTAAAAACGTTTATTTTATCGACGTAAAACGACTTTCGATTGCGAATGACTTGAAAAGTATGCATTTTACAAAAAAAAATTAATAAAACATTTTTTGCCTAGAAATCATTTTCTATCGATTTCTGTGGTCAAAATATTTTTAAAAAAATTCGACCCCGAGATGGTTTGGCAACTACCCCCAAGATAAAGGCGCCCTTCGGCATAATATAGATTTTGATCCTTGGACTATTCCCTACCTACTGTCAAAATTTTAAGTCATTCTATGCATTTTGAAAAAATTGCAAAGCAAAATGATTTGTTTCCTGGACTAATAGTGTTGTTGACCTATTCTTACATTTAGTGAAAAGGGAAATATCGAGAAAACTTAAAAATATACATTCTGATTAATAGTTGTGGCACCCCGCTGAGAATTTCATTCAAAGTGACAGGCTGCATAGCTTGTTTCGTCCTAAAAGTAGTTCGTCGTGACTTGGTTAATAGCCCAATACTGCAAGTTTCCGTCTATTAAACAAGCGTGAAGTCAGCTGTACGTTTTAATAGTGCTCGAACCTTATTTTCGTTAGACCGAAACATTTAACTTTATGATTAATTAACCACTCGCGATAAAAATGTTATAAGGTTTAATTGAAATGTAAAAGTACAAAACCACTCGCCAAATAATTTTCGTAATCCCAATTTTAAACACATTATACACGCGTTGCTTAATAAAAAATTTAGAGTTTCTTAGTTGATAAACCTAAAATTGTCGTTTTATAAAAAAAAACAGAATTTCAAAATACTTGCTTCAAATTTCTGATCCCATCTCTAAAGTGAGAATCTGGAAGACTGTAGAAATACGGTTCCACGGCTGTTATTACCTCTTTGTTTGATAAACTCTGTTTCCACGCATGAATTTTTTGAGATATAAGAACAATCAAAAATTAGAGAGAGCTAAATCTGAAGAATGGGGTGAATCTTGCAATAATTCGTACCAAAATTCATTGATTTACGCTAGGGTTGTTTAATCTGTGTGTGTGGGTCTTGATAAAAATGAATTTTTCTTCTTCAAACCAGATCTTTTTTTACGATCACCCAGCTTCTAATAATAATCTGAGTTTATTGTTTTACCAGTTTAAAAGCAAAATTCATTTTGCATCCTAAACAAACTCATTTTAACACCTTGGTCGATTTATGAATCTTAACTCGCTTCGAGCCGAAGTACTGGGTTCACATGTCTCCTCAGCCTCTTGTTTTGATCTAGGATCAAGTTTCAACAAGAGCAACAAAACGATGCACAAAATTCTTTATATCTTTTTTAAAATAATCCAAATGTTAAAGAGAAAGTTAAGATGTGTTTTTATTCCATTTTTGGCAAGTGCGACACCACCAATCCTGCACACAGTTTTCTGAAACCTCTTGTTCTTACTACCTTATGAATATCCCTAGGACTTCTAAGAATAAAAGTATAAGATCTAAAACTAAGGCGACTGTTACTTTACATCTATCTTTAAACATGCCACGTTGATGTGCATTGCTACACACTTATTATTTGGGATATAAAATTATTATGTTATGTCCAAAAACACCTAGGTAAGTAGACCGATTATACACCATGTTCAAAATTAAGTCGGCACCATTGCTAACTTTTTAATTATAAGAGATACAAGTTAGGTTAAATTAGCAAAGTTGTGTACATTTTTACGCTGATTACAATAACGATAATAAAAAAACAAATGAACATCAGATTTACGAATTATTCACAAAAATATACTTTTTTTAAATGCAACACCCTATATTTGTTACATTAATTCGAAAGAGAATGTAATTTTCTATATAATTAGTTATTTACATTTTTTTCCTAAAAATCATAGGGCAACAGTTCATTTATGCTACTGTTACTTAAAATGTTGTCATTTGGAGAAGTTTGATATGATAGAATGCTACATAATTTGTCAACAAAAAAATGGCATAAGGCTTTAGGGTGAAACTATTTCCAGAAAGAAATGTGCCAAACAGAAGATATTTTTTACTCCTTTATCGAAAGTTTCAATCAAACAAAAGTGTTTCTTAGGTGTTTATAATTAATCAACAAATATAAATTAATGTTTTGGCATATTTTAAAGTTTATCGTGAAAATTCCACAAGAGACTCTAGGTCAGATCTTGATCTGTGCTAAGGAACCGTTAATAAAATTAAAAAAAAAAACATAATTATGTACCCCACAAATACAGACCCACACAAACTTTGTTGCCAGGTGATTACAAAAGGCGTATAAAGTTTTGCCAATGGTTTGTAAGTGCCGCTATAGAAAATCCAAACTTTTTGCGATTAATTCTTTAAAGCAATGATACTAATTTTAGTAATGAAGGCATGTTTAACCGAAAGAACCAACATTATTGGAGCATTGCAATCTCCTGCGCCAACATCCTTTCAATCCACAAAGATGTTTTTGCTTAAACGTATGGTGCTGCCTCATTGGATCAAAAATTGTTGGACCTGTGTTTTATAAAGGATCTTTAACAGGCAAACAATATCTGAATTAACTAAAAAAATTTTTTAGAGGATTTTTTAGATGTTGCCAATATAGCTATTATTAGCATAATGTATTTTATTAATGTTACTTAGTTATGTGTTATTATATTATTAAAAAAACCCTCTGAAACTACGATGTTTATTATTTACCCAAGTAATAAGAAGGTTTGACAAATTATATCCTTTATGGCTGACTTTATTTAAATTTGGTTTCTGTCATAGCGTACTACGATATAATTTGTACAAAGAATGCGATTTTAAGAATGCCATGGCTGCCTGCGTCCAGTTACGAAAAATGCATTTAAATTGAAATAACTTTGCTATTTATCATCTTAGAAAAATAATGTTAATAACTAATTGTATAGAAAATTACATTCTCTATCGAATTAACGTAACGTGTTGCATTAAAAAAAAAAGGATATTGTTCAAAATTTCTATTCTACGGAGAATTCCTGATATACAGGGTGATTCATGACGAAATGTCAATACTTTAGGTACGTATTCAGGGTCCAAAAATAAACATAAAAGTCTATACAAATATGGGTCTGCTAGGCCTTTGTTTTCGAAATACAGGGTGTTCACCACAGAGCTGACATGTGCTTAGATCTAAATGGTGGAATTTTTGAACATTATAAAACCTAGCTAATGTTGTGCTGAACATAATTTAAAAACAATTATTTTATTGAAAATTAAAATACGTATTGTTTAATTATACATTTTGTTTATTTTTTTTAATTTTGCTATAATAAAATAAAATGCGTCGTTCTTTTTTTAAATCCAAATATCTTGAAAACGGTTGCTCATATCAACTTTTAACAGGTATACCTTTTTGACGTAAAAATGACAAAACAATTATTAAATTTACTTAAAAATGTAATACAGGGCTGTACCAAAAAGTTGTGATTGTTAAAAATAGTGAAAAGACGTGTCGGTGCACCCCTACAAGTAAGAGCCGTACTAAGATTAGATTCAAATCCGTCATATCAAAAAACCCCCGGATACAAATTTCTACTCCAATATTTACCTTATCATAAATTTTATTTAAAAAATAGAAAAAATAAATAAAAACTTTAACACCCTGTATTTCGGAAACGAAGGCCTTGCGGACCCATATTTGTATAGACTTTTATGTTAATTTTTGGACCCTGACTACGTACCTGCAGTATTGACATTTCCTCATGAATCACCCTGTATAATCTTTATAGAGCCTATACCTATCTTTGTTGTTTTTTGAGAACATGTTAAAAGTTAACAACGGTTTAGAATGTTTAACAAAATGTCAGATTTTGACAGGTTGCCTACTAAAATCATTGAATAACACTGACGATGACGTTTTGTTAAACATTCTAAACTGCTAAGTCCATTGCTAAATTTAACAACGCGATCATCACTCGGCCGTTAATTTAACTTTTCTTTGAGATTCTATCCACTAATGTTATAATAATCCTATAGTCGGCTTTACCGAAAGTGCAGCAAAAATTGACTTTCCTAATATGTTATATAAAATTTATTGGCACACCATATATTAAACATTTGAGTTAAACTATGTATATCTTTTTGAACATTTTTGTTTATGGAGACTTTTATCTAAACCTTATAGTTTTCTAGATATGGACCTTTTTTTTTCTATATAGCTGCGTAATGTGTGATATAATTTAAGTTTAATATAAGGAATGGCTTGTAGAATTCAAATCCTAAAAAATATACAGGGTGTTCCATTTAAAAAATAAAAGTACACCACACTTTCGTTTAAACCGACAGGTTAAAAAGGTAAAGTGACAGGCAGATGTTATTACATCCAAATTCGGCATCTAATGACATAATATACAGTGTGTCTACTTAGTTCTGCATCAGAATCAAGGGACATTGAACCCTCAACGATTAAATGGATTAAAGCCATGCTAAGAAGCCGCAAAATCAGCTCTGCTATGGGGGACGCGACTGCAATGGTCAGAGCGGTAAAGGGGTGTCCACAGGGTGGAGTACTATCGCCCCTGCTCTGGTCCCTAGTGGTTGATCGGCTTCTGGCGGAGCTGTCAGCAAGAGGCTTCGATGTACAAGGCTACGCAGACGACCTCGTAATCACCATCAGGGGCAGGCATGATGGCATATTATCTGCTCGCATGCAAGCGGCCCTAAACTTGGTTGAGAACTGGTGCTCAACGGAAGGGCTAAATGTCAATCCAAATAAAACAATTATAATACCGTTTACAAAAAGGAGAAAAACAAGGTTTATAGCTCCTATGTTAAACGGCATTACGATCAAACTTTCTAAAGAAGTAAAATATCTGGGAATTGTCCTTGACCAGAAACTCAATTGGAACTCGCAAATAAAAAGGACTATCGCAAAAGCATCAACGGCACTATGGGCGTGCCGCAGACTATGTGGAAAACATGGGGTCTAAAAGCCAAAATGATCTACTGGTCATACATTACAGTTGTAATACCTATAGTTACTTATGCCTCACTGGTGGCCAAAAACAGAGGAAAAAACTACACAAGGAAAGTTTCTGAAACTGCAGAGACTTGCCTGTCTGGGAGTTACTGGAGCAATGAAATCTTGCCCAACGGCAGCTCTGGAGACAATGTTGAACCTCCTTCCCCTGCACCTGCACATAAAGAGGGAGGCGATACTGAGTGCCTCCAGAGTAATCCAGACACAAAGTATAAAGTCAGGAGACCTGACTGGTCACCTAAAATTTTGAAAAATCAAGATTGAAGCTCTGACCAAACCCACGGACATGATGCCTATAGTGCGGGACTTCCAGCGCTTTTTGAAGTGGTTATTCAAGACCGCCAAACTATGAGTGTGAATGAACCAAAGCATGAAAAAGGCTCACTTGTCTGGTACACTGATGGATCTAAGATGGAACAAGGGGTTGGAGCTGGTGTCTTTGGACCTAGATGCAGACTATCAAAGTCTCTCGGCAAGGCTCCCTCCATCTTCCCAGCTGAAATCCATGCAATTGATATTTGCGCTTCTGAATGTGCCAAAAAGGCCTTCGAGGCGCAACCATATATATTTTATCGGACAGCCAGGCTGCTTTGAAGGCATTGACTTCATGCTCTTTTAACTCAAAGCTGGCCTGGGAATGCCGACAATCACTAAACCAACTGGCCAAACACAACAGAGTTACTCTGGAGTGGGTACCAGGACATGAAGGAGTGGAGGGCAATGAAATTGCCGATCAACTCGCCAAGGAAGGAGCACAGAGACCATTCTATGGACCTGAGCCTTTCTGTGGCACCACTAGAGGCCACCTCTACGAGGAACTCAGGACATGGGAAAAAGTCAAAAGAGACTTACTGGAACAACATCCCGGGGACAAAGGCAGGCGAAAAGATTTATTTCGCATTCACCTAAGTACACAAAGAAGCTACTGAAACTTAAAAAAATGAACTTAAACTGGTTACCGACTTCCTAACAAGACATGGCCCTTGGAGGTATCACCTAAAAAAAATGGGAAAGACTGAGGATGAACAATGTCGGTTTTGTCACGAGGCAAACGAAACTGCGGAACACATTCTCTGTGAATGCAGAGAACTGACCCGACAACGGCTTAAATACCTCGAAGGGGTATATCCTACTCCTAGAGATATTATTCAGCTTGCACCGCGTAGTATCCTGAACTTTGCTAAAGGTATAGGAATTACCGGGCACTAAACAACGAAGGGTATTCACAAAAGATCTCTTTAGGTCGAAGTGAAGGAGGGCTACACTAGAGCCGAGCGACCCCGTTTATTACAATACAATACAATACAATAGTTCTGCATAATCTTAAACCTAAAATGCCATCATCAAATATTAAATTTTTGTCGTATTTACCTTTATTTTTGACAATATCGAAAATTATAATTAAGAAAAGTTGATCAGAACTAAAAACTACGTTTAAATATGCAATAAAATACAATTATATCAAAACAAATATTTTCTTTTTTTATTTTAAACAACAATGCAAATGTAACTGTAGTTACGTGAAATTTAGAATGCACTATAAACAAATGTTTTTTTGATGGCAAGAATTGTTTAATAGTGAACGTCAAATAATATATTAATGCGGATAACATTACATTTAACTTCATCTACTCACTTGCAACCGGTTCTCGATGTTTGTTTGTGAATTTATTATTAACATTTCCACATGATTTGAATTTTTCCATTCATTACTGATGTATGGTGTATATTTTTCTCAGAATGTCTCTTAAATATTTTAGCTGCTTAACGATGAGTTTTATAATCATCACCAACGATTGACACAATATCTACTTTTTATTCCACACTAAATATCACCGGCATGTTAACAAATTTTATTTGACGTTCACTGTCAAACAATTATTGCTATCAAGAAATCATTTGTTTATCAGTGCATTTCACGTAACTACAGTTACATTTGCAATGCTATTGTAGATAAAGAAATAGTTATTTTCCTAATAAGTGCGCAAAGTGATACTTTTCCGCATGCCAAAGCAGTTAGACGAAAGACGCGAAGCGGAGTTCGGATAAGCTTTAAGTGCGGAAAAGTCACTTTGAGCAAGTAAGGAACAATACTTTTTCTACTTGCGAATACTTTTTCTACGAGCGTTTTATTAAAGAGTATGATTATTAGAAATATACGAATAGTAAAAATCCAAAGTAAATGATTAAATTTTTATTTTAATTGATTATAAAAAAAAACTATTATTAATTATTATTAACAATATTAATGTTAAATGTACAATTAGTTGCATGTTGAAGGTTTATGGCCGATTTCAAATGATTTCTTAGGAACGTCGATGATGGTTCGCTGCTCGATGTTAAGACGAAATCTTGTGTTTTAGCTGATTAAACAGCGTCTGTGGAACAGGACATTTCATCTGGCTTCTTGAGAGTTTTTGGCTTGTTGCAGTTTAATTTTTTTTACTTAACCCCTTTTTGTAGCCTGTTGATTCTTCAATGTATCCCTCGGCTACCGTTGTCGATTTCCAACCGCCAAACCGCTTTATATCTATGAGTCCTTTTCCGGAATTTGCAAGTAACTTCAGAAGTCGCCGAAAGCTTGACCGGTATATAGCTCTGATTCGGCAACTTTAAAAATGCTGCTATCTCAGAAGGCATCTTCCCAAATGTATTGTCCCAACGCATTGTTGTGTGCAAATTCCCGTTTTGAAATATACGAAAACCGTTGATTGTTGTCGGTGGCCGTAATGCTATCCTCCGATATAAGAACAAATACTTTCCGTCGTTGATCTCTTCAACGACGAAGTACGTGAGGTATAGTTTTGCGCTGGAATCTTCACAACAATTAGGTTGCCTTTGTCCTCGATGTCGGATGTTTTCATTTTTGCGAGTTCTTCTCGTCTGCAGGCGCCAGGAAGTCCGAAAATGGTCGCAATTTTTATCAAAAGATATAGTTCATCAGGTGCTTCATTAATAAATGTAGATATTTCTTCTTTTGAAAAAATCCTTGACTGTTTTGGCGAAAGCCTACATTTTGTTTCTTAATAAATGCTGCTAACTTATAAAACTTGCCGATATCTACATTTTTCTTGATCTTTAAAACACTTTTCAGCATGGAGTATTTCGACCATAAAGTATTTGGACTAAATTTCTTGCTTAATTTGAGAAAATAGGCTAAAAGTACCTCCTCTTTCAAAGATCTAACGCCTTTTTCTTCACACCATGTTTCAAATGAATTATACTGTTTCTCATACTTTTCTTTTGATTTTTCCGGCAGGAGCTCTAAGTAGGCCAAACTTGCGGCTTTTAAAACATCGTCTGGCAATTTTTCCTTCATTCTTAGAAACTTATTTTAAACTTTTTACCAAATTTTCTGATGCTTCCGTGACATTAGAAAATGTTTGTACTTGGTTGCTGCAGCAACAACAATATTTGATTTTTTATTGTTTAGCATGGTGTCTATGAAATACATGGTGTATGGAAAAATATTAAAATGATAATAAAGAAAATTGATATGGGATATTTACTAAACGCCAAATGTATCTAAAATTCAATAAAGCACAATAAAAGAATATGTAGAACCCTTTTTTTAATATTACTTCATCCAGAAGTTATTAATACATTAAAAAATCGACCATAAATACGGCAAATATGCAGAACGAAAATGCGTGCGCAAAGAGTTTCCGTGCGCAAAGTTAAACTTTGCGCACTCATTTGCGTGCGCAAAGTAAGTATTTTGCGCACGCAAGTAGAAAAAAGATATTTTGCATGTAATTGGATGTAATTGCATATTTCAACGTAGTTCTTAGTTCTGATTATTTTTTCTTAATAACAATTTTCGATATTGTCACAAATAAAGGTAATTTACTTTTGAGCCAAATTCATATTTTTTGAAAAACCTCGTATACAACCAAAAAATTTTATATCTGATGGTTGTATTTTAGGTTTAAGACCCTGCAGAACTTTTTATAAAGAATAGCTTTTTTTCGTAAAGTTAATAATAAAAAAGTTTTGCGAACTTAAGCAGACACTGTATTATCCTGAAATTTGAAACCGTTATGTCTTACTTGGTAGTAATTTCGTTGCCACCAGGTAAGTTAGTCACTATAAAATTACGCTTTTGAATGGGATACTGCCCAACTATAGAGAAAGGCAGTATCTACGAAAACATCCAAAATTGGCTTTTTTGGGATTTTTGCCTACCTAGGATTCTTTCACACCTACTTACACTTTAAAAAAGCGGTATATTTGGGTATGTCTAAATAAAAATAAAATCAAAAATCACCCACCGCCATTATGGAATTTTGGCAAAATAGCATGCATGAAAAAAGCTAAGTCAAATGTCGATGCTTAGAAGCAGTATTTTCATTCTATTCCCTAGTAACTTTGTTCTTATAAATAAGGTAGGCGGTAAACACAAAAAGTTTTTTTGCTGTTTTCCTACAAAACTGAAAATTTGCATATACTGCTTTTCTTAATAGTTGGACAGTATAGTGATCACCTATAAAACAGGAAGAATTATAAAAGATTCGGCCTTCGCAAAGTCTACATGCGTTTTGGAAGCTACGAGCTTTGTCCTGAAAACAACCGCTAAATTCGCAAAAACCGAGTTCTTAACTCTAGAGTACCAAAAGAGAACTCACCCTGCCACCTAAAAGTGCCGTAAAGTGTTTTAGTCGTTTTATGGTGATTTCTAGCATCATTTTGCTAAATCACGCGTGATAACGTGAGATTGCGAAGGTCAAAGCAAACCGGATGTTTCTTCATAGGTGGTCCTGGTTAGTAAAATATAATATACTATACAATTTTATTTTTTTAAGATGAAAATATTAAATTCTGTGTGTCGGTATTTGACATAAATATGCATTTTTGTATTACTTCCGTTTAATCGGTTTAATTGGAAATGTCCAGTATTTTCTAAATTTTAAATGGCACCACCGGTATGTTTTTTTTGATTTCGATAGAATATAACATTCTGAATACAATGACACTTTTGGGGTTTAATATTTATTTTATTTTTTTTGTTAATTTCAATCTAAAGTGCCATGAATACATTAAAATGGTTAGTTTTAACCTCGGTTTTAACTCATATAGGTAGTCATGGAAAAATAAATTTGATCGTCTTTCGGTTTAACAGCTTTCCCAGACGAAGTAAAAGTTTGCAAAACCCTATTTATGGTTAAAGTTTTTTTCTTTTATGCAACGAGGCTGGTTCGTTAGCATATCCTAAAAAAAACATTTTTTTTTCAAATAATTTGGTACCACATAGTCTGCATATAGGGTAAGACTATAGATAAAATTATGAGGTTAGAAGTGTCAAAAAATGGCACAGGGGGTATTAATGTATTCAGAATGATATATCCTACTAAAATATAAAAAAATATACCGGTGGTCCCATTTAAAATTTGAAAGCACTAGCTTTTTCCGGTTAAACCGGAAGTGATACAAAACAAGTGCCTTGGTCAAACGATGCATATTTATGTTAAATACTGATGTATCAAATATGACGCCTCTTCAGAACTACTGAACCGATTTTAAAAAACCTTGTCGCGTTTTCTTTATTGAGATGTTTTTTAAGCTAATTTACCACAATTTGGCAAAAAAATATTTTTTACGGGCCAAAATAGTGGAAAAATTGGCTGTTCTTTTTTTTTAAACGTCCGCCATTTTTTTTTTTCATTTTTGATTGCATTTAAAAGCCCTTTTTTTAAGAAATCATTTGTTTTGTTTTGTTTTAGACATGCCGATCCGAAGATTATCTGTCCGCAGTTAAACAGCTTTTATTCAGCGGCTCCATTTTGACGCTCCGTGGATGTTTTCTAAAAAATGAAAATTAAAATAATGTATTTTTAAAACATAAAATAATATTATAAAAAAAGATTTATTTTTTATTTATTAAAACAGCTGAGATTTTTTTTTGAAAGTTTGTTTTTTTAGCCTTTTAAAATGGGCTGATTTGCTGTGGTTTAGAATCAGATATTAAATTATTTGTGATGACAAAATGGGCAGCTAATGAATGACCAAGATATATAATTAAAACAAAATAATAAGAAGTTTATTAAAGTGGATTTATTAGTAAACAATTCCTTTAATTTTCCAAATCATCAAAGTTTTAACAATTGAGATACGACTAAAATCACATTTTTAAAATCTTGTTTTTGTATAATGACAACCAATAAATATTTATACAAATAAATTTAAATACTTTAGTTTATTACATGCTGTAAACGACAAATTGCTATAAAATTAATTTATGCTACAGTCTACAGTTGTACAGTTGGTGCATGTAATCGATAATTCTTTGACATTCCGACGACGATTAGTAGTCAATATATCATACTTAGTGTTATGCCTTAGATACATGTGACAAATTCCACCTTTATGTAATTTAAAATTAAGTTTAAATTCGCATTTCGGTTACTATAAAAATACTTTTAAACTTTACTGGTATAATAAATAGTAAAACCAGGAAACCGGATATTAGCAATTTATTCTGAAAATCATGCAAAAAATCTTAAAAAGCACATCAAACTCTGTTTTTTATTAATGCACATGTTAGTTTTGAATTAATAAACGGACATTTTTCAATAACCTTAATGGTGACAACAAAATAAAATCTTACTAGATACATATTTTTTATTTATTTTTTTTATCTTCGACAGTTCACAAAGGCTAAAGGCCTAAGTACTAACGTACCGTGGATGTTTTATTTGTGTATTACACTTAAATAAAAAATTACAGCAAAATTTCAATGTATACTTAAAACCCTCTCCGAGAGAAGAATGGTTGTTTTTAAAATTATCTTTTTATTTTCACCAACGTAACAAATGCTCTTGATATTAATAAAACTTTATTTAGCATATTATAATCAAGTACAATGCACTAATAACACATTCCCACAAAAAAAAGTGGTATGTGCTGGGTGTCGGACTAGGACTTTCTGGCGTATTGTTTTCGCTAAACATAAATCTGAAGTTAAAATTGGAAGCCAAACAGCAAAAAGTGAGAAAAAGGGTAATTTCAGATATCATAATTTTTTTTTTAATTTAAAACGTCAATATGTTAAAATCTATAAAAGATACACGAAACTTTATATGACATAAACTATGTATTTTTAAAGGACCTTTAATTTAAGTTATATAACCTTTTTGTCTAAACGAAATATTTTTTGAATTTTCAGGATTTTTTTTCAATTTTTGGATTTTTCAACCTCCGATACCGATCGAATACCATACTAAAATACCTTATCATTATAAGAAAACTGACGAATATTTTATAATACATCTTACTTTTTTCATCAGGAAGGTTAAGCTGACCTTATTTAATTATTTCACCCTTTTGTTATGAAAATCAACCGCTAAATATAAAAAAAATCTAGGAAAATCTATATATTCTAAATTATTAGAAATTCAAATCGAGTAAAACCACCCCTATAACTAAGGCGTAGAGTACCCCCGAACGTGATAACATACGGAAAAAATCATAAGACAACTAGAATATTTTGTATTTTCTTTTCAGATAAATTAACCAACTTGATCTAAATATTTCAAAGCTTGTTGGTTTTAAGAAAAATTTGAAATAATTAGATTAAGCCAGCTTAATCTATCCGAAGAAAAACTAAGATCTATTACAAAATAGTCAAGTTTTCTTATATTGCTATGATATTATCGTAGGTTATCAGGTTCGGGGGTAGTTTACTCCTTTGTTGTGGTTTTCTTATAAACACTGGTAGGAAGTATACGATTTAAATTTCTAATTATTTAAAGTATCTTAATAGTTTTTCTAAATTTTTCAAGTAATTTTCAATTTTCGGGGATGATTTCACCACCTATGAGGGTTGATTTTTAATAAAAGAAAGTATTGAATATTTAGGACAAGTAAGCCTATTCTTTCTGATCAAAAAAGAACAAACTATTATAAAATATTTTATAATAGTTGTTTTTCTTATATTGCTATGGTATTTTCGTATGTCATCACGGTCGGGGGTAGTTCAACCTTATGTTACAGGGGTGGTTTTCTCATAGACACTGGTGGAAAGTACACGATTTGAATTTATAATAATTTAGAATACCTTAGTTGTTTATCCTAGTTTTTTTAAGTATTTTTTTTAATATTTAGGGGTTGATTTAATTACCGAGCTATTAATGTTTTATTTTTATAAAATTTTATTTTATATAAAAAATACAATAAAAATTGCGTTTTATCAATAATATTCATAAATTTCAGTTTTGCGTCATCATATCAACCCCTAATTAGGGGTGACTTTAAAAAAAAACAAAAAATATGCTTAAATTGATTTTGTACTACCAATCTGACAAATACACAATACTTTTAGGTTTTTTCAAACATATCTGGCAAAAGTGAGAAAATAGGCTAACTTTTCGGTTCCTCTTTCCAGTATTCCTCCCAATACTCCTTTAGGTGCACATGAAAATTTTGTGCAGCGAATTCATGGAACCATTAGAGGTAGGCCAGCCAAATTTGGCAGAGAAGTTTATTTTCTAACCATGCATGAAGCTGATTTTCCAAATTACATTTATCCAGGATCGTTACATACAAGGTATGTGGAATTTTAGTATTTTTAGCACCAAAAAGATAGATATTCTTACTCAATCTTTGCATTTTGGTACGTTTTCGAGTAAAATCATTTTAAAAATTATTATGTTATCCATCAAATTAACGAAAATCCTAATTCAAAATAGGGTATTTTCACTCAATTGATATTGATAATGTTGTGTGTAAAAATTAAAAGTAGAAACACAATTAAGCAAAACCTGCTAAATAACACGGAAAAATACAAACCCCTTACTTTTCTATTTAAGGTTTAATTATCATTGTAATTTAAATAGCCCGCCACTTTCCTAACCAATCAAATTCAACATGGATGCCAAGTCTGTTTAGGAACTATCGACATCGACAATCGTATCGATTTTAACGAAATGCTAAAATGCGAAATGCTTTTTAGACTTTACACTAAAACACAGCCAGACTACCTAAATAGTTTCAATTGGAATAAAACATAAAAACTTACATCAAAATGGTTTTCACAACAATAATAGGCATGTCCTTTGGGCATTTTCTCAATACCTACAGCAGCACACCAGGCTTTTCATCTATCGTCTTGTTTTTGAAGAGAAAAGAATATTTTTGAAGATCCTAAATCCGGCCGGCTTCTGGTTTCGCAAATAACAATACACTTTTTTTCATTTTGAATAAAATAACGGAAATTTACTCGTAAAAAGGGATCATATCAAGGAAAGTTTGGCGATAATAATAACTATAGTAATAAATTGGAATATTTGGAAAGAACACACACTATTTACAAATTAGAAATTATTAATAAATATTAGAGGTTACAGGTTATACAGGTTGACATTGACAATATGACATTTGACAGGAAAAAACCAACTTTGGGGATGTTAATCGATTTTTTTGATGACAGGCATATTGAATAATAAAAAGCTGACCAAAGCAGAAATTCCACCAAAAAAATTTTTGCCGGACCACGGGCCTGTTTAAAACCCAAAAATCTTAGGTTTCCCTGGAGGCCAAAAAAGGGAAAAAATATTTTGCCTTTTTTCCTTTAAAGCACAAAAAAAAATCATGAAAAACGCCTGATTTTTTTTTATTAGCTTATTGCAAAGCCACATGAAAATAAAGGCCAAAAATATTTTTCCCGATTTTTTTGGCCTCCGGAAACGCCTTAAAATCAATTTTAAGTTTGAATTTTTTAGGCCCGTGACGTTACGGCCCTAAATTTTTATTTAAAAATTTTGCTTGTTGGCCTTTTTTTATTCGATACGCCTGTCATCAAATATCGATATGCGAAACACCCACAAAGTTGTGGTTATTGTGTTGTAGCATGATGTTCCTTTTTAAACAGACAGCCAGACTTCCGGTCCATGACGTCATTATTTAGGAACTTGGGCCATCTTTTAATTTAAGGTTTTCGGGGCAGCCGTCAATCCTATTCATGTTGTGATGCCATCAGGGTCTTTTCGTCACGGGGTTTTTCTTGAATATTGATTTTTCCACTGTACCATA
>JAHBCN010006034.1:0-51148 GCA_019359885.1 Listronotus oregonensis | reverse complement strand
ACAATGATGAATGATGTAATGAATGTTGACCATGTAAAGATGGCATTTTCAAAAGTGTCATACCTGGGGCACGCTTCTTAAAATCGTCACCATCAGGTTAATCCCGGTCGCGAGTGTCCCGATACCTGAAAGCTGCAGACCGAGCAGGTAGTAGTTAATCCCCGGCCGGACTGAGTTCTGCACTGGCGAGGGGTGCATAGTTGGTCCAACCGGCATCGGGTGCACCGCCGATAACAAATGAAATGTTAAATAAAAGTGCACCGAAAAATAATGACCAGAAACTTAAAGCGTTTAAAAACGGGAAAGCAAAGTCCCTCGCTCCGATTTGCAGGTACGACAATATTCATCAGCCCAATTAAAAACGGCATCGCCATAAACAGAATCATGATTGTTCCGTGTGTGGTAAAAATTTCGTTATAATGCTGGGCATTTAAAAAATTGATGTCCGGAAAAGCGAGCTGTCCCCGCATCAGCATTGCGTCGACGCCTGCCCTGAATAACATCAGAAGCGCAACAAGGATATACATGATGCCGATCTTTTTGTGATCGACTGTGGTCAGCCATTCCCGCCACAGCCACTTCCATTTTTTAAAGTAGGTGAGGACGAATAAAATTGTGGCAGAAGTCAATACAATTAAAACCATCGCGATATAAACGAGCGGCTCACCTGTAACTATAAATTCATCCCACTGCATGATTCAGCCATCCTTTCATTATTCCTGAATTTCATTCGGGTTCCATCCCGGTGTATTTTCAAGCTCGAGCGAATGATTATGTTTATCCTCATGCTGATTAATCGAGTAATCTCTGAATTCATTTTTACCGTGATCCACCCAGTCTAAATGTGTTGATGAGTATGTCTGTTCATCCGTTAAACCGGTGCGAGAATCTCATCGTATATTTCTTTTGTCAGCTCGGGTGCATCTTCTGCGACAGTTTCTGTCCATGATTCAAACGCTGATCTTCAACAACTTTGACCTGGAAAGTCTGGGCCGTAAAACCTTCTCCCGTAAAGTTGGCATTTCTGCCCAGGTATGTTCCGGGAATATCTGCCTGAGGTACTGGATATTTTCCATTCCGGCCATATTGTACTTTTGACCGCCAATCTGGGGAATCCACATTGAAGCCATGGAATCAGCAGAAGATAATCTGAACTCGACGGCTCGTTCTGCAGGAGGTATAAATGGTTGACTGTTTCTATATTTTCTTCCGGGTAACTGAAAATCCATTTCCAGTCCGCACTTGTCGCATGAATGACTAGCGGCTTTTGATCATTTGACGATTCAGGCGGTGCTTCCAGTTCAAATAAAGTCTGTACGGTCGGAATCGATAAAGCAGTTACGATAATGACCGGTATGACAAACCAGGTGACTTCCACCCATGTTTTACCGTGCATTTCCGGCTGGTAATCCTTTTCCGTTCTATTTTACGGTTCGCCCGGTATTTAATAATGATGATTGTAAACGCAGTGAATACAACAATGATGATTCCTGCCATAAAGTACAGAGAATAGTAGATTAAGTCCCGCTGACTTTCAGCCACAGGACCGACAGGGTTAAATACATCCATATATTCACATCCTGAAAGGAGGGTGGTGATAAATATGAATGAAGTAATTTTCAGAGGTTTAAGATTGAACAAGCTTTTTTTCATGGTTTGACACTCCGTCTGTTTCATAATTTAGTAATTCTGTGTCAAAGCAGTATCATCTGAGGTGTCCACTGATTACAGTGGTTAATATCATTTGAGGGGGAAGCGATTGGAATTGCCCGAATTATAGTCCTTTGATAGCCACATTCAAATATTTATCGGTTGATTGAATTAAAGGATTGTTGGAATGTGTCAGTAAGCATCGCCGGTGTCATGGTATGTGTGTCTATGCCGTGTTCGGATAAATAGTCCGCAGTATAACCGTGCATATAAACTGCAACGGCCGTTCCTTCAAGAATATTTTCGTATCGGGCAAGAAATGATGTGAGCATTCCGGTCAGAACATCACCGCTTCCCCCTTTTGCGAGACCTGCATTGCCGCTCGTGTTAATGATGACATCACCTTCAGGGGATACGGTAATTGTTTTCGGCCCTTTAAGTACGGTATAAACATTAAAATCTTTTGATACATGTATTGCCGTTTCAATACGGTTTCTTTCTATTTCAATCATGTCTGTGCCTGTAATCCGGGCCATTTCACCGGCATGCGGTGTAATGACAACAGGAGACTGTCTGTTTTTTAATACGGATTTTAATTCACTGATCCAGTAGAGGGCATCCGCATCGAGTATGAGTACATACCCCTCGGTGTATATCAATGTTTCGATCATGGACTGATGTTCCGGGCCGCGCCCAAGACCGGGACCGGCGGCGATAACGTCTTTTCCGTCCAGGAAGTCGGATAAATGATTTTCCCGTAGAAAAAAAGTGACTTCCGCGACATGGGAGGCAACAATCGGGACGACACTTCTTACAGTATTTAATGTTGTTAAGCCGGCTCCGGTATTCACCGCGCCTTTGAAGCAAGGACCGCCGCACCCGGCATCGTTTCACTGCCTGCAATGATACCGATTCTCCCGTTCGATCCTTTATGGGAGTCAAAGGGTCGATCCACCCAGCCTTCCTGTACTTCTTTTAGTCCACTGTTTTGCCATCTTTCTAACTCCTTATTCAAAAATATAGTGCTTTTTTCTTTAATGGTCCGTGTGATGTGTGAATGAAGTAAGCCGTCTAATTCCTGATAGGCGTCGTCGGCCTGATTGACTGCATTCATAAAGTCAGTTTCGAGACTTTTAATTTCTCTGCTGTTGTTTAATGCACCCTCGTAGCGGAAGTAAAGGTCAAACAGAGCGGGGAAGTGTGTTCTAACAATACGTACATAGGCTTCGGCATCAATATATTCGAGTGCGTGAATGAGGTATCCAGAGAAGCGGTCGAAGCCCTCATTCTGAACACGTGCCATGGAATATTCAATAAACCCTTCGTGGAGGCCTTTTTCCATTTCATTGTAATAGTCCATTACGTAAACAGCCGGTCCAGTACTTCATTATCATAGGACCGGTTGTCATACATGGCATCAAGCAACGCGTTCCATGTCATCTTCTGTCGCAGAAGTTCTTAAACAATCTTATCCATGTATATATCCCCTTAGCGTTTAATACCCTTATATATCCTTTACTTAATCAGTTGAAACACGATATGACTGGAATACTATCGTTATCTAAATATAAATTTTCTGTTGACTATGAAAATGGACGTGATATTATATAAATTAATCTAATATATTCTGAAGTTTGTGAGACAAGTAGTAGGTTGACGGGATACAGAAAGCCGGTGGTTGCTGAGAACCGGTGAACGTTTATTTATGAATACACTCGCAGTAATAATTTCGGACATCCGGAATATGTATATTCCAGGTTTTGAGTGAAACTGTTTGGTGGTACCGTGCACTGCACCCATACTTTATTGAGTATGGGTGTTTTTTATATATAAATTTAATTTTGGAGGAAAGAAAATGAGTAAACTATTAGAGGATTTGAAGTACAGAGGCATTATATACCAAATGACTGATGAAGAAAGAATTTCTGAACTGCTTGAAACGGAGCAGGTTTCAATATATTGTGGTGCGGACCCGACAGCAGACAGCCTGCATATCGGACATTTAGTACCATTTTTAACATTAAGACGATTTCAGGAATACGGACACCGTCCGGTTGTTTTACTCGGCGGCGGCACAGGAATGATCGGGGATCCGTCATTTAAGGCGGAAGAAAGAAAGTGCTGGACTGAAGCGCAGATTGATGATAATGTCAGAGGAATTCAAAACAGATGGAAAGAGTGTTCGACTTTTCCGATGAAAACGGTGCAGTTCTTGTCAATAATAAAGACTGGCTGAAAGAAATCAGTTTAATCAGCTTCTTAAGAGACTACGGTAAACATGTGCCGCTCAATTACATGTTGAATAAAGATGCGATTCAGACCCGCCTTGAGACCGGGATTTCGTATACAGAATTCACGTATACGATTCTGCGGCGATTGATTTCGGCCATTTGAATAAAGAATACAATGTTAAAATGCAGATGGGTTCAGATCAGTGGGGAATATCACCAGGTCTTGAACTCATGAGAAGAATGTATGGTGAAACGGATACTGAAGGATTGACTATTCCTCTTATCACAAAAGCAGATGGTAAAAAATTCGGTAAAACAGAATCCGGAAATATATGGCTTGATCCGGCACGTACATCACCGTATGAATTTTACCAGTTCTGGCTGAATCAGAGTGATGCGGATGTTGTGAAATTCCTGAAATTATTTACCTTCCTTCCGAAAGAAGAGATAGAGGCGCTTAAAGTATCTGTAGAAACTGAACCGCATTTGAGAAAAGCACAGAAAAAACTCGCAGAAAAAATCACGACTTTCCTGCACGGCAGTGACGCATTGAAAGAGGCAGAAAATATTTCTGAAGCACTGTTTAAAGGCGATATTAAAGCACTAAGTACTGAACAGATAAAGGATGCATTTAAAGATGTACCATCAGCCGTATTTGAAGGGGAAGAGAAGAACCTTGTCAATGTACTGGTGGATACTAAGATTTCATCATCAAGACGTCAGGCACGTGAGGACATCACCAATGGTGCGATTTACATCAACGGTGACAGACAACAGGATGTAAACCATATTATCAACCCGGAAGATATATTAGATGAAGAATTTACTGTAATCAGACGCGGCAAGAAGAAATACCATATTGTAAAATATAAATAATTAGAGTAAAGTATAGAGCCCCTGGAAATTTCCAGGGGCTCTATACTTTATAAATTGTATTAGAAGATAATATGTGCTGCGATGATAATGATCGGTAAACTGATGAGTGTTCTCAGTAAGAAAATGATGAAGAGTTTACCAAGGCCGATTGGAATTTTGGAGCCCAGAATAACACCACCGACTTCTGATAAGTAAATCAGCTGTGAAATACTGAGTGCAGCAACGACAAATCGAGTCATCTCACTGGATACATCACTAATTAAAATGGATGGCAGGAACATGTCTGTAAAACCAATGAAGATGGTTTCTGAAGCACGTACCGCATCATCGATTCCTGCGAATTCAAGCAGTGGTACAAATGGTGCACCAATCCAGGTGAAGACCGGTGTATATTCTGCGACTATTGTACCGAGTGTACCGATAGCCATAACAATCGGAAGGACTGCAAACCACATATCGAAAACTGTTTTTACTCCGTCTTTTAAAAATCCTCCGACATTCTCTGCGTGATAGGCTCTATCCATTGCCAGGTGATATCCCCAGGTAAACATATTATGTCCGTCAGGAATAGCTTCATTTGTGTCTGTATTTTCAACATAATATGTGTCCGGCTCTCTTGAAAGCGGCGGGATTCTCGGCATAATTAAAGCCGCGATTAGACCAGCAACGACAATCGTTAAATAAAAGGCCGGGAAATACTGCATTAAGTCAACATAATCAATAATAACTACTGTAAACGTGATGGATACAACAGAGAATGTCGTCGCACTGACAATCGCTTCACGTTTGAGTAGAATCCTTGTTCATACTGTTTACTACTTAGAAGTACACCGACTGTGCCGTCACCGACCCATGAAGCAATATTGTCGACAGCTGAACGGCCGGGAAGCCTAAACAGTGGACGCATGACTTTCACAAATAATGTACCGACAAACTCAAGCAGCTCCGTAATTTAAAAGCAGTGGCAGCAACAGTCCTGCCAACAGGAATACAGCAAACAATGTCGGCAGCAGATCATAAAGATCATAGCACCGGTTCCGTCGGAACGAATCATTTCCGGACCGACATTTAAGTATGCAAGCACAACGAATATGGCACCGAGTATACGGAAGAATATCCATATTGGTTTTACATCAAACAGGTTTGTAAGAAATTCTGATTTCGGCTTCTTAATCAGACTGAAAAATACAGTGGAAATTGCCGAAATAATAATTAGACTTAAGACCACCAGAATCGGCGGGTCTGTCCCCATAGTGTCAATAATCCAGTTGGCAACAAAAGCAATAGGTATGGTGATGTTGCCGTCAGCATCTCTCACCGGGCATAAGAACATAAAAATTCCGACCAGTGAAGGGATGATGAATTTCAATAATGTTGCAGTATTACGCATAATGAATCCCCCTTTGTTTATAATTATACAATGATAATTATTTTTGTAAATGACCACACTAATGGTAAGCGTTTACAGTGTATAAAAACCATTTTATACGCTGGGGCATAAAAATTCAATATATATTGGATAAATGAATAAGTATTTAATTTTTGGTATTTAGTGAATATTGTTATAATTGATATCGAAATCATTTAAAAAGGGGATTATATTATTATGAAAGTCATTGACACACATTGTGACGCACTATTAAAACTGCAGACAGACTACAGACAGAATATGCGCTTTTCCGGTGGCGCTGAAGAGATTAACTATTTGAATTCAGACACTCTTGATACCAATCTGGAGCGTTTACAGGCGGGCAGGTAAGACGCAGTTTTTTGCGGTATTTATACCGCCGCAGCTGCCGGACAATGAAAAGTGGCAGCATGCACTGGAACAGGTGGACTTATTTTATACAGAAGTATTATCGCAGGAAAATGTGGTTCATATTAAACATCTCAGTGAGATAAAAAACCTGAAAGAAGATGAAATTGGTGCAGTTTTGACGCTTGAAGGCTCGGATGCTTTTGGAAATGATTTAGTTAAATTACGCACGCTGTTCCGTCTTGGTGTATTATCACTTGGTCTGGTATGGAATAATGCTAATCTGGTGGCGGACGGTGTCGGTGAAAACCGGGGTGCCGGATTAACACATTTCGGTTTCGAAGTGATTAAAGAATGTAATGCACACGATGTACTCATCGATGTCAGTCACTTAAATGTTGCCGGGTTTAACGACATTATCGATAAAGCAGACAGAGTATTTGCAAGTCATTCAAATGCACGGGCACTGCATGACCATCCGCGGAACTTATATGACGATCAGATTAAAGCGATTTTTGAAAAAGGGGGTATGGTTAATGTTGTATTTATGCCCGGCTTTATCGGTGAAGGGGATATTATAATTGACGACTTGATTGAACATATTGAGCACTTAATTAAACTCGGCGGTGAGGATTATGTGGGAATCGGTTCTGACTTTGACGGCATTGCGACCTTTGTTAAAGATTTAGAAGATGCAGGAAAGCATCAGAACCTTGCTTCAGCCATTCAGGATAAGTTTGGAACAGAGGTTGCTGAAAAAATCACACATAGAAATTTTATTCAAAATTTTTGTTAGGATTCACGTAAGAGATGCTTAATACCTTTAAATATAATCAAAGCAGAACATTACTCAGTCAATGTTCTGCTTTTTAAGTGTTTACATTTTAATATAGTTCAAAATAGATAGGGAATTTTAGAATGATTTTAGTTTTCCCACTATTAAAAAAACTATGTGTATGTCATAATTAATATCGATACTTCGGTAATCGAAATAAACAGAGGGGCTGTTTCAACGTGCTTAAAATATACCGCTATGCCTGGAAATTTAAATGGCTGATTGTGATCGCTGTAGTGTTCATGTTGATGGAACTGGCAGTGGAACTGATGCAGCCCTTTTTTATATCCAAAGTGATTGATGACGGTATTGTCCAGCAGGATCTTGATGTAGTCTGGATATACCTACTTATTATGTTTGGCTTAAGTGTCATTTCCCTTGCTGCAGGGATTGCCAATTCCTATTTTGCGAGTGCTGTTGCCAATGGTTTCAGTTACAACTTGAGAATGGCATTATTTAAAAGGATTCAAGGATTTACACTCGCAACACTTTCAAAGTTTCCGACATCGAGCTTAATTACGAGACTGACTCAGGATGTACTGCAGACAGAAATGCTTCTATACATGTCACTGCGTATTGTTCTTCGGGCGCCTTTACTGGTGATTGGTTCTTTGGTTATGTCATTCGTTATTAACCCGACGCTCGGGTTTTACCTGACGCTGTTAACACCACTTCTTTTAATTTATTTAATATTTGCTGCTAAAAAAGGGGCGGATATATTCTTAAGTGTACAAAAACGACTGGATAAGTTGAATCGGTTTATCCAGCAGAATCTGGAAGCGGTCCGTTTGATTAAAGCCAATGACCGGGGCCGCTTTGAAGAAAGCAAATTCAACAAAGTGGCAGGAAAACTCCGTGACGATACTGTATACGGACTCCGCTTAATGGAGTCGATTCTGCCTGTGCTTTTATTAATCATGAACGGTAGTCTGCTTCTTGTGATTTGGATGGCTTCTGATTTACTGACACAAAATAATGTACAAATTGGTGAAGTGGTGGCAATTATCAATTATGGATTAAGAATGCAGGGCGGTTTCTCGATGTTCGCATTCATTATTATCGCTTTCAGCCGTTCTAAAGCCAGTGCAGAACGTATGAATGAAGTTCTGGAATCTCCAGTGGCTGAAAACAACCATCAGACCATACAAAAAGAAAACACCGCAGGGACGGTCCGCTTTTGAAAATGTCTCATTTAAATACCCGGGATCTACACGGCCGGTATTAAAAAACATTTCATTCGAAGTCGGCAAAAACGAAAAACTGGTCATTATGGGCGGCACCGGCTCTGGGAAAAGTACGTTAATCAGCCTGATTCCACGAATGTATGATGCGACAAAAGGTGCGGTGTACGTTAATGATATTAATGTGAATGATTGGAATGAAGATGATCTCGGTGAAGCCATTGGTTATGTACCGCAGTCGGCGATCCTTTTCTCTGGAAGTATATTTGAGAACCTGCAGTGGGGAGATGATGAAGCCGGCCGTGATCAGATTTTGACATCAACCAAAAAAGCGCAGATTCATGATTCGATTCAAGCGTTTGACCACGAGTACAAAACACTCGTCGGCCAGCGGTGTCACATTATCCGGCGGACAGAAACAGCGATTGTCCATTGCCCGTGCCCTGGTCCGGAAACCATCTGTACTCATATTGGATGACAGTACATCGGCACTGGATATTAAAACCGAATCTGCTTTATGGGATGCTTTAAAAGATGAAGATGCGACACGGATTGCGATCACACAAAAATTGTGACTGCACAAAGTGCAGACAGAGTGCTTCTTTAGAAGACGGAGAGATCAGTGCTGTCGGCACACACGATGCACTTCTGGAAAAAAGTCCACTCTATCAGAAAATTTATGCGTCACAGACTGAAGGGGGGCATATCGATGATTGATAAAATAAAAAAACCTTTCGGTTATGAACCGCTTTTAGACCGGAGTAAACTTGGCCGCAAACAGCGTAAAGAAGATGATAAAGTCAATGATATATGGGGAACGTTAAAGAGGCTCTGGGTATTCATGAGAGGTGAAAGGAAATTACTGTACTTTATTATTTTTCTCGTGATGTTAACCAGTTTCCTGAGTATTGTCGGGCCATTTTTAGTCGGCTATGTTGTAGATAACTATTTAATTACGAGAGCGTTCGACGGCTTACTCAGGATACTCATTATTCTTTTGTTTACTTATGTGTTTTTGTCCGCTACACAGTTTATTGCGGCGTATTTAATGGTCGGACTGGCACAGAGAACAGTATTTAATTTAAGAGCGAGGTTATTTTCACACATGCAGTCACTGCCGGTGAAGTTCTTTGATAAAAGACAGCACGGGGAACTGATGAGCCGTATGACGAATGACATCGAAACCATTTCACAGACGATGAACTCTTCGTTTATACAGTTTACGACAAGTATTGTGACTTTAATCGGGACGGTAAGTGTCATGATTTACTTAAGTCCGTTGTTAACGGTACTGACACTGACAATTATTCCTATCCTTATTTTCAGTGTGACTTATATTACGCGGCGTACAGGACCGCTCTATAAGATGAGACAAAAACGCACCGGTGAATTGAACGGTTATATTGAAGAGATTGTGTCCGGTCAGGAAATTGTTAAAGTCTTTTCACAGGAACAGCGGGCCGTAGACAATTTTGAAGAACGGGCGAGAAATCTTCAGCATGTCACATTCTGGGCATTTTTATATGCAGGATTTATCCCCAAAATAATGAACATGCTGAACAATCTGAGTTTTACAATTGTTGCGGGTGCAGGCGGACTCCTTGCGATTTATACGAATGGTATCGTCACTATCGGTACAATTGTCGTGTTCGCGGAATTTGCCAGACAGTTTACACGACCACTCGCAGATCTTTCAAACCAGTTTAATCAGGTGTTATCCGCACTTGCCGGTGCTGAGCGGGTATTCGGTATTATTGATACGCCTGAAGAAGGTGATGACGGTAAAGTAAGTGACCGGACAATCAGCGGCAGCGTCGATTTTAATCAAGTATCTTTCTCATATGAAAAGACCAGCAAGATCCAACAATTAAAGATTTATCCTTTTCTATTGAAGCGGGTGAATCAGTTGCATTAATTGGGGCTACAGGTGCAGGGAAGACGACAATTATGCAGCTCTTGGCACGATTTTATGAAGTAGACCGGGGCGAAGTGATGGTTGACGGTGTGAATATTAAAGATTACAAACGGAGTAATGTCCGTTCCCAGACCGCCTTTGTGCTGCAGGATCCGTATCTGTTTGAAGCTTCCATAAAAGAAAATATTCGCTATGGTAAACTGGATGCGACAGATGAAGAAGTGGTCGAAGCAGCTAAAGCCGCCAATGCCCATGATTTTATCATGCAGCTTGAAGAGGGCTATGACACAGTTCTTGAACTCGATGAAGGATTCATCTCACAGGGGCAGAAACAGCTGATTTCCATTGCCAGAGCGCTCATCATGGACCCTGCCATTCTTCTTCTGGATGAAGCGACATCAAGTATTGATACAGTAACAGAACTGAAAATTCAGGAAGCACTGGAACGGTTAATGCAGGACAGAACAAGTATCATCATTGCCCATAGACTGAATACAATTAAAGCAGTGGACAGAATATTTGTACTGGAACACGGAGAAATGCTTGAAAGCGGCACTGAAGATGAACTGATGCAGAAGAAAGGCCGTTATTACGATATGATTAGTGAGAATTAGTCAGAAGATATTATATATTAAATGCTTAATCTATAGTGATTCTAAAATGTAGGAAACTGGTAATTAAATTATTGGTTGACCTGCATTTTTGTTTTATTATTATATTTAAGGGGATATTTAGTAATAGTTGTATAAAAAAATGTTAGTTTTAGGAGATATCTGCTTTGTACATTATAATAACAATTGTTTTGGTATATACTTTCTTAAATATTTTTGAGACATTATATTTTTTTAATACAGGTGGAACTTATTTTGGGAAACCCAAATTTTTCAATAACATGGCTGTATGTAGTGACATTTTTATTTCTGGTAGGTTTTCTTTGTTTCAGAAGTATAATCAAAGAAAATATACACGTATCGCTAATAATTATGTTGGTGAAGATTATAAAACCAGTGATACAACATATTATTATCAAATGCCGGCTGTTACATTAATGGATAATATGCCAGTCAAATTGTATGGAGGTAATAATCCTCATTTTGAATTATACTTCAATAACACATTTATAAGGATGTTTTTTATATTTGATGTCGCTTTTTTTGCCGCCAGGTCTAAAATTTATATCGAAAAGTAATGAAATAATCTTAGAAAGTAAACACTTTTTTAGATACCGCTATAATGTTTATATGAATGATGATTACATTGGTGAATTTTCAGCAAAGAAAATAATTAAAGAGAGCGGGATAAAGAAGTATCTTGATTTCAAGTTTAAAAGTGAAGACAGCGAATATCATTTAGAAAATATTTATATGGAACTGGCTACTCATATCAAACACGAGTCAGGTAACCTGCTTACTGCAGAGAGAACGTATTTTAACCTCATGGCGAAGGATGACAAAACAGGTCGAAGAGGGGAGAAACATCATATTTCAATAGAGCACTCATTAAATCAAAACGAAAAAGAATTAATATTATCTTTATATATCACAGCAACGAATGTTCGTAACTTTTAATAAAAGTGACTACTAAATATTACTGAAACGCAGTAGAATTATAATTTATCAGCATTTGTCATGAAATAATAGAACATTAACTCAGGCCCAAGATAGATTTAAACAGTATTGTACTGATTTTTTAAAGAAAAACTTCACAATCTGTATGTTATAGACTATGATATAAACAACTGAATATTAAGCACAACCACTGGGGGTGTCCGGAAACGGACTGAGAATTACCCTTAATACCTGATCTAGATCATACTAGCGTAGGGAAGTGGCATATTAGTGATAATTTATAATATGCACACCGCCCGCGGTGTGCTTTTTATTTGGAAAAAATCATTTTAGGAGTGTTTATATTGTCACAAAGAAAAGGATTAACATTGACGGATATATTAATCACTGTTGTCATCGGGCTTGTTTTCGCAGTCATTTATTCGATTACAGGGACACTGAGATCTGCAGTGGAACCATTGGGTCTTCATTTAAACGAGTTAATTTACGGTATGTACTTTATCGCAGCGATTGTTGCGTATTTAATTATCAGAAAGCCGGGTGTTGCTTTAATTGCGGAGTTCGCAGCAGGTGCAGGAGAAACGATTATTTTTCTCCAGTTTGATACGGTATATATTGTGTATGCACTACTTCAGGGGCTTGCGTGTGAATTAATATTTGCTTTAACGAAATATAAGTCAGTATCTATGATGACAGCGATCATCGCCGGATTTGCAGCAGGCGTTGCATCGATACCTGTCGCTTGGCATTACAGCTATCTTGCACATGTTGAAGGATGGAACCTGGCATTAATAATTACTTTCAGACTAATCAGCGGGATACTTATTGCGGGTGTTTTAGGGCACCTGATTTTTCAGGCACTTAAGAAAACAGGGGTATTAAAGCTTGTCGGCCGCAGGTATAATACAGAAGAGCTGTGACTCCGACTCAAGTTGGATTTAAACAATAATGTGCCGGATTTTCAAAATACGAACTTCACAAACAGTGATAATTATACTATGATATAGACAACTAAATATTAAGCACAACCACTGGGGGTGTCCGGAAACGGACTGAGAATCACCCTTAATACCTGATCTAGGTCATACTAGCGTAGGGGAAATGGCATATTAGTGATAATTTATAATATGCACACCGCCCGCGGTGTGTTTTTTATTTGGAATAAATGAGTTTAGGAGTGTTTATATTGCCACAAAGAAAAGGATTAACGTTGACAGATGTGTTGATTACCGTTGTCATCGGACTTGTGTTTTTGTGATTTTTTCTGTCTGGGGGCATTTTTTACTGCCCCGCACCGCTTGGTCTTCATTTGAATGAACTGGTTTACGGCATGTGGTTTATCGCCCTGTTGTTGCATTTTTAATTATTAGAAAAAACCCGGTGTTGCATGCTTGCCGAGTTTGCGGCAGGTGCCGGAGAAACGATTGTACTTTACAGTTTGATGATTTTAATAATGTATGCTTTACTTCAGGGACTGGCATGTGAATTAATTTTTTCTTTGACGAAATATAAATCCGTATCCATGATGACGGCTGTAATTGCCGGATTTGCTGCAGGCGTTGCTACCATTCCGCTTGACTGGTACTACGGTTATCTCGGTCATTTGAAACATGGAATTTGATACTGATGTTTTCACTTCGTTTAATCAGTGCAGTACTGATTGCAGGGTGCTGCACACTTAATTTACCGGGACTGAGAAAACGGGTGTCACCAAGCTTGTCGGGAGACGTTCCGGCAGTGACTATGAAGGGTTGTAATTTACAAATTTAAAAAATTACGATTAAAATTTCCGGAAGCAAAAGAGAGACAGTTTACAGATTTAAATATATCGATTCAGAAGGGGGAAAAAATACTGCGCCGGACCGTCAGGGTCCGGGAAGAGCACACTTTTTAAAAGTTCTCGGCGGATTTTCCCAGAACGTGGTGCCGTTGGGGAAAACTTTCACACAGGAAACGGCGGCTTATGTTTCCAGGATCCGGGCCAGTTTACGAAAGTCGGTCGGGAGGAACTTGCTTTTTTTCTTGAGAACAGACAAGTACCGAAAAGTGAAATGACCCAACAGATGAAGATGCACTGAAGAAAGTCGGCTCCGGTTTTCCTTTGACTCCCTCAACAGTTTATCCGGTGGCATGAAAAAAAACTGGCCATCGCATCCTGCTTTCAAGGCAGTGATACACTGCTTTTGGATGAACCGACGAGTATGCGGATGAACCGTCTGTCACTGCCTTATGGGAAACTGTACAGAAGTCTGGCAGAATAAAACGGTTGTGATTGTTGAACACCGGGTGGATGATTTTGGGATAAGGTGGCCCGGGTCATATTAATGAACAGTCGGGGAGAAGGGACGACGGGTCGCCTGAAAATATTCAGGAACCATTTATCACTGCTAATGAATATGGTGTCGGCATCCGCGTCCTGGGAAGCGGCACCTGAGTTTCCCTTTGAAAAAAGAAGATGAGATTTTTTTAAATGTCCATGACATGAATGTGTTTCGTGCCGGTAAGAAATTTTGCACATTGACAATTTAAATATATATAAAGGTGGGGCTCACATTAGAAGGTAAAAAGGGGACAGGTAAAACAAGTGTCCGGGCCGTTTAATGAAATTAATCAAGTCTGACGGTATCATCACTACACGCGGCAGAAGGGTGAAGAAAAAAAAAGATATTGGGGGTGTGTATGGGGGTTTTTCAAACCTGAACTTCAGTTTATTACCAAAAATTTGATGAGATTTTATTAATCTCGAAGAACATTACAACAGGGAGGAAGCACATATCAGAACAGAGGAACTGTTGAAAGATATGAATTTTGACATGTCAGTCATCTTCCCCCGCTCGAGATTTCAACCCGGGCAGAAAAGAAGGCTATCTGTCGCAACAGCCACCGGCGGTTACCGGATATTATTATTCTGGATAACCACATTCGGTTTGATCAGACCCTTTCCGTTTTATAGAGATGTTTAAAACCCTGGTTAAAAAGGAACCACTGTCATTATGATTACACATGATGAAGAGATTAAACACCCACCCAAACGCCGGTCCTTTAAAGATGAGCGGCTGATAGAACACAGGGGGGGCGGTGAATGCTTGAGTGAAAAAAAAAACAAGACATTTATCGACCAGGTAAATCCGATTACGAAAATTATTTCTGCGTATTTTTTGGTTTTTTTATTCATCAACCCCCAATGTTCTTTTTTTTTTAACAGTGTTTGTCCGCTGACATTTTTAATATTATCCGGCGTGAAGTACAAATATTTATTCGGGTTTATCATCCACTTTTTTTGGGTTTTTTTCCGTTTTACGATTTATACGGCGAAGGCACCACGACGGTATTTCGCGGACGATTCATATCACAAAAAGCACCGGGGGCCGTGATGATGGGGGGACTTGCATTGTCTTTTTTGGGGCACATCTTTTTACGAAAAAATTAGGATATTTCTACAGCCTGATTTCGGGCCCAAAAGCCAATTTTGTTTTTCCCCTTTGGCACCCCATCCGTATGGTGCCGATTATTGCGGGAAGTATATGATGTTAAGACGCGTGAGAAAGGTGAGGAACCCTTTTGATTCATAAACGGCATATATCGGGGAAAAAGGGGATTCATCACCACAGTCATTACATTTTGTCACAAAGTATCCGCCGGGCATACAGACTCGGGATTGCGATGGAGTCCAAACAGTTTGATGACGGGCCGAGGACTTATTATCATGAAACGTCATTTTCAAGGTTTGATATCGTCTTTACAGCATACACTGTTGTGATTGTAATACTTTCTTTTTCAACAGGTGACTTATTACAGATATTTGACACTGTAGATGCCAGATAGTTTTAGGGGGCGATAAGTCTTTTAATTTCCATTAAAAAACCCTTTTTTAAAGTTTTAAGTAGATAAATGGGGTTTTTACATGAATGAAGAACAGAGACGAGACAGATCAAGTCTCCGGTAAAAGGAAGAGAAAGACTATAGTCAAAATTTTTAACATGTCTATCAGCCGCCGAATTTAAAAGATGCACGCCGCCGCGGCAAGACAGAAGTGGATTATATTTCTGATTTTAAAATAGAAGAACGGTTTAAAGATCTTGGTAAAGGGCGTAAATTCTATATCCGTACCTACGGCGCCAGATGAACATGCATGACACTGAAGTGATGGCAGGTATTTTTACAGCGCTCGGATATGAAGCAACCCACAAGACTGAAGATGCGGATGTGATTCTCCTGAATACATGCGCAATCCGTGAAAATGCCGAAAATAAGGTGTTTGGTGAAATCGGAAACTTAAAAAATGTGAAGCAGAATAATCCTGAAGTGGTGATTGGTGTCTGCGGCTGTATGGCCCAGGAAGAAGCGGGTTTAAATAAATATTAAAATCATCAGAAGTTGATATCATTTTCGGGAAAACATAATATTCACAGACTGGGAAAACGGGTGAAGCATACATGTCCAAGGAAAAAGTCATGAAGTGTGGTCTAAAGAAGGTGACGTGATTGAAAACCTTCCGAAAGTCCGTGAAGGCGGTACAAAGGCTTGGGTCAACATCATGTACGGCTGTGATAAATTCTGTACTTACTGTTCGGGCCCTTTACCGCGGTAAGGAAAAAAGCCGTCTCCGGAGGATATTCTTTAAGAGGTCGAGACTTGTGAAAGAGGATACCAGGAGATTACGCGCTCGGTCAGAACGTGAATTCCTACGGTAAAGATCTCGATATGGATTATGACTTAGGTGACTTAATGCGTCGATCTGAAACAGATATGCCGCGTGTCCGTTTTACAACCAGTCATCCATGGGATTTAAAGACAATTTGATTGAAGTGCCGCTCAGGGCGGAAACTTAATGCCGCATATTCATCTGCCGGTCCAGTCCGGTAACGATGCGGTCCTTAAAATTATGGGACGAAAATATACGAGAGCGGCTTATTTAGAACTTGTCGCTAAAATCAGAAAAGCAATGCCTGATGTCGCACTCACAACTGATATTATTGTCGGTTATCCGAATGAAACAGAAGAACAGTTCCAGGATACGATGTCTTTATATCGGAAGTCGGTTTCGAAATGCCTATACGTATATCTATTCTCCAAGAGAAGGCACACCAGCGGCACGTATGGAAGACAATGTCAGTGATCGGACAAAAAGACCGTCTGCATCGTTTAAATCGAATGGTGACCCATTATAAAGAGATGCCCTTCAGAAATTTGAAGGTGACGTGGTGGAAGTCTTGTGTGAGGGACCGAGTAAAAGGTGATGATGTTTATGCCGGTTATACAGATAAAATGAAACTCGTCAATTTTACAGCACCGGGTGATAAGTCATTGGAAAAATCGTTAAAGTGAAAATTAACGAAGCGATGAATTATTCACTGATGGGTGAATGTTTAAAGGGATTGAACATGAAAAGGTGGAAGCATAATGTACAGAAAAAAAGAAATCGTTGCAGAGGCTAAAGGTCTCGGCAAAATGATGGCAGCAACAGAACAGGTTGAATTTTTCAAAAAGCAGAAGCAAAAATTCATGAAAATCGGGATGTCAGAGAAAAAATGGCAAGCTTGAAAAGCCTGCAGAAACAGGCCGTAAATTTTCCCAGAGTTATGGAAAAGAACGTGCGTATCAAATGACAGAAGAGAAGAAAAAAAAAATTGAAGCAGAACTTGATGAAATGCCGATTGTTGATCAGTTTAAAGAGGCACAGGGCCAGGTCAATGAACTGCTTAAAATGGTGTCACATGCAATCAGTAAGACAGTGACGGATGAAATCATTATTTCAACAGGCGGAGATTTACCGCAGGGGAAACCGGTGCGCGGTAAGAAATATGCCGAATCAGAACAACGAAAAAAAATAAACTGCATATCCATTTGATGAGGCTGTACACGGTAAGATGTGTGCAGTCTTTTTGTTAATAAAAGTTGAAAGGGGGGAAAACAATATGGCATCTGATAAAAAAATGACAAGATATACCAATTACGGGTGTGTTGACTGCAGTAAAAATGTTCTCGGCGCACTGATTACCATTCCACTGGGTCCTATCCGTGCAGCACCAGTCCAGATCTCATTAATGTGATTGGTGCGGTCCCGGGTCCCTGGGTCATCGTGAAATTTATTTCATCGACACTCCGGATTTTAATGGGGACAGGTACCCCGTTTGTTACCCCGGGCGCATGTTTGGGGCATTTTTGCCGGGCTGTTGTATCGGAAGTTTAAGAAACTGCATTACGCAGCAGCAGGAGAAGTCATCGGTACGGGTATTTTCGGTTCTCTCTCGACCTATCCGCTGTTAAAATGCCGGACTTGATACAGGCTTCTTCTGGGCACTTGCGCCTGTGTTTCTTGTCAGCAGTTTAATCGGTGCGGCAGTATCCGATGATGCTGACGCGCTTGAGAAAAGAGAAGTATTGAGCAATTTTAAATAATGAAAATGAGTACGTAAAAAACACACAGACTGTATTTTGTCTGTGTGTTTTTTTAATAGACAGAATTTAATTTTTGGAAATTTTTAAATAATTAATGGTTAATCTGGTATTTTAGTGGTAAGGGATATGTATGAAGTAACTTTATAATATGATATACGTTGGTGTATATAAGATTCAGGGGATGTGGGTAATCATGAATAAAAATCTACAGGGAATCGGAATCATTCTGGCAGCATTAGTGGTACTTGGGGATGTTTCCGGGATGACAATCAAATTGATATTCCGGAAGGTGAAGTGTTGTCAGAAGCGGATGCATCACAAGTCATTGAAGATTCACTTCAGGCACTTGAACAGACAAACGGCGTCGATACACATACAGAGATTCAATATGAGTCGGAAACCGGTGGAATTTTCAGTTCCGGGGAAGATTCATATGATATGGCATTTACAATTGATATGACTGCATATGAAGATGCCTTTCATATGACAATGGATGCTGTAATGAATGACGGCAGTGAAAATGATGCCGAAGAAGACCGTTCAGAAATGATTTTATATGACGATATTCTCTTTGAAAAAGTAATGGAGACCGGTGAATGGCGGAGTTCAATACTTGATGAAGAAACACTGGGTATCGATGCAGAAAGTGATCAATCGTATTTGGATACACTGGCATCTATGGGAGAAGATGAATATTCAATGGTTGAAAGTGAGGAAACGTATATTATTTATGTCGAGGCAGAGGACACCGGGGCGATAGAAGATTTAAATGCTTTACTGACGTCGACTGTCCGTTCGACATCGAGTGATACACTGGCGGGGATCGGTACAGAGTATTTCGGGTTTATACAGGAAATAAACAAAGACACACGTTTACCGGAAAAGTATTCCGTGGAAATGTATGGTACAGATGATGAGACGGATGATGATATTGTATGGCAGCAGTCGATTTCAGGGGGATTTAATTATCATGGTGTGCCGGAAGTCGAACCGCCGCTTGAAGTCATCAACGACCGGCCTTATTTGGATACAGACACTGAGGACTTCATCCAAGAAAAAGCATTTTCAGATGTTTCCGAGGCGGATGAAGCACTGCTTAACGCCTTATACCCGCTGGATAGTGACCGGTACACACATGAATATCACGCGTTGTACACGTTTGAAGATAAAAGTGCCGGGGAAACCATCGGACGGCATATCAAGGTGAAGTGATTGAAGACTATACACATGGCCGTATAGTGATAATAGAAGATACCCGGAACAGTTTTATAATATGGAATGGGTCTTTGGAGAGGAAGAACATGATTATGTGTCTGAGACAGAAATATTTATGCGCATGAATGCAGGGCAGTGGGCGCGTATGGATGAATATGAATTTATCGGCAGGCACTATATTACAATGGCATCACTGATTGTTAAAAACCATACAGAAATTTATGATATGAGTGCAGAAGGCAACGGTGAAACATTATTTATGTTTGACGGGCCGGCGGATGAATTAAGTGATGACGTCCGGCGGGAACTTTATAATACGGTCTATTTTCTGGGTTCTCCGATAGAAACATTCGCACCGCAGTATGAAACAGATATGATTGTCAGGGCATTCGAACATGATGTGACCATCATCGTGGGGATGGAGAGTGACACCTCACTGATAAACGGTCTTGTGCTTGAGATGGAATCAGATGAATTTTTGATGCAGGCGGAATTTTCGTTTGATGCATTCGATGAAAGTGACTGGACAGTATTTGATGAAGTGAAAGCAGAAGAGGCAGAAAACGAATAAAGTGTGAATGGTTCAGGTTGAGACTGAAGGTGCTTTTTCAACTTGTGGATGCATTAAATATGGTGCCGCTGACTACCGCTAAGAAATGACCGGCAGAGCCTGTTTGAACGGACTCTGCCGGTTTATCTTTGTTTTACAATAGATCACTCATTTTATATGGATGGCTTTGGGCAGAATTGAGGAAAAACATGCGGTTGTCTGTTCAAATATGATTCGAACCAAGGCAGAAAATGATGCAAACATGATATAATTAATATGATAAAAATTAGTGTTTGGAAGTGTTACTATGGCAAGTACGGCCACGCCGATGATGAAACAGTATTTAAGTATAAAAGACCAGATCCCGATGCTTTGTTATTTTTCAGGCTGGGTGATTTTTATGAATTATTCTTCGAGGATGCGGTGACTGCGAGTAAGACACTCGAGATTACGTTAACATCAAGAGATAAGAAAAAGATCCGATTCCGATGTGCGGGGTACCGTATCATTCAGCAAAAGGATATATAGAAAAATTGATTGATGCCGGCTTTAAAGTCGCGATTTGTGAACAGATGGAAAACCCACGGGAAGTCAAAGGTATGGTAAAAACGTGAAGTGGTCCGGATTATCACCCCCGGTACACTGATTGATGACTTTGGTATGGAGGACGGGGCAAGTAACTATATTCTTTCATTAACCGGGGAAAAAATAATCAGTATACAGTCAGTTATTCTGATATTTCGACCGGAGATATTTTCGCTTTTTCAACAGAAAATCTTTCGGATTTAACAAGTGAAGTGTCCAGAATTAAACCCAGTGAAATGGTGGTGGACAAAGATTCAGAATCAGTGATTAAAGAAATGTATCAGGATCCGCCTTTATATACGGTTTTTGAAAAAATGAACATTATCCTTTTTGAGAAAGAAGAGGATGTTACTGAAAGTGAAGCAATTGATTTACTGATGAATTATATCCATCAGCATAATATGAAAGATTTAAAGCATTTCCGTATGGTTAAAAACATAAGCTGAATGAATCGATGCAGTTAAACTATGCGGCGTTATCGAATCTTGAATTATTAACCAACCTTCAGACAAAAAGAAAAAGGATCACTGTTTTGGTATTTGAATCACACGGAAACACCGATGGGAAAACGAAAGTTAAGACGATGGATTGAACGCCCGCTCATGAATGTTTCAGACATTAAAATGCGTCACAAAACAGTGGATACGCTTCTGGAACATTTCATTGAACGGGAGGATTTAAAGGGCTTTTGAATCAGGTGTAGATATTGAACGGCTTGTCGGCCGTTTAAGCTCGGCAATATCGATGCGAAAGATCTTATTCAATTAAGAGACTCCCTCGAAAATCTGCCGGCAGTTTCAACGCTTTTGAACACACTGAGCCTTGACCACGCCGCTCTTTGAAAGCTTTGATACACTGACGGATGTGTTTGGGCTTCTAATGAAAGTCTTTTGATCCGCCGCCGAAACATATCCGTGAAGGCAATATTTTTAAATCAGATTATGATGAGAAACTGAAAGAACTCAGATATATTCAGGAAAATGCCCGCCAGTTTTTAAATGATTATGTTGAAGGTGAACGCAGGAAGACAGGGATTAAACAGTTGAAAATCGGATTTAATAAAGTATTCGGTTATTATATTGAAATCTCAAAAGTCAATGCCCTGAATTTTGATGCGGAACATTTTCAGTATGAAAGAAAACAGACATTAACGAATGCGGAGCGTTTTATTACACCGGAACTGAAAGAGATGGAAACAAAGATTTTAAGTGCAGAAGATGAGAGTATCATTCTTGAATACCGGTTATTCAATGAATTGAAAAAGAAATGGAAGCACATATTGAAAGACTTCAGAAAACAGCGGAACAGATTTCAACACTGGACTGTTTAATTTCCTTTGCGGCTGTTGCGAACAGTACCACCTGACAGAACCGGTCTTCAGTTCGGATGAGTTAACCATTGTAGACGGCCGTCATCCGGTTGTTGAAAAAGTCATTGGTGAGAATACGTTGGTGCCGAATGACCTTCAAATGGACCATCAGCACTTTATATCACTCATCACAGGACCGAATATGTCCGGTAAGAGTACCTATATGCGGCAGACTGCAATTATCAGTATTATGGCTCAGATGGGGATGTATGTGCCGGCAGAATCTGCTGTCCTGCCGATTTTTGATGCGGTGTTTACACGAATTGGTGCCAGTGATGATTTATCGAGTGGTAAATCGACATTCATGATTGAAATGATGGAAGCGAATGATGCACTAAAAAGGGCGACAAAAGACAGTCTCTTATTTTTGATGAAATCGGCCGCGGTACATCGACATATGACGGAATGGCACTCGCAGAAGCAATGCTTGAATATATTCACCATCATATTGGTGCGGGAAAACACTTTTTCGACACACTACCATGAAATCACAAAACTTGAGTCTGTATTAACCGGTTTGACCAACTATCATGTAAAGGCCACTGAATATGACGGAAAACTTGTATTTCTGCATAAGGTAAAGCCGGGCGCAGTGGAAAAAGTTACGGCATTCATGGGGGAAACGCGGAACTGCCGGATGAAGTGACGAGGCGGGCATCAGAGATCTTATCGACACTCGAATCCGGTGCCCATTATACAGGCGATAAAGATACGAGTACGAAATTTTGGAGTTTCCGCTTGAAGATACGGAATCAAACCATGAGTGTGATTGAAGCATTGAAGCAGGTGGATTTAAACCAGATGACACCGATGGATGCGATGATAAAACTGAATGAATTAAAATCTTTAATTAAGGATGACTGAGAATGACGAAGATTAAAATTTTATCCAAAAAAAAAAAAAACAAAATCGCAGCAGGGAGGTGGTGGAACGGCCGAGCTCGGTCGTTAAAAGAGCTCATTGAAAACTCTATTGATGCGAATGCGGATGAAATTGAGGTGTTTATTAAAGAATCCGGGATGAAGGAAACTGGATTATTGATAATGGTGAGGGCATCGAAAGTGAAGATGTCCCGCTTGTATTCGAGCGACATGGACAAGTAAAATTGCGATTGATTATGATTTATTTGGCGTTCCTCGGTTTCAGGGGCGAGGCACTCGGATATCGGCGCAGTCGCAAAAGTCACACTGGAAACAATGAATCAATCATCTTCCCCGGAAAATCATATGAAGGGGCAGTACAGTTTCCAATACGCCCGGGAAAGAAAGAATCGGTACGGATATTCAAATCCGGGAGTTGTTCTATAATACCCCCGCAAGATATAAGTATGTCCGTTCCCCAGGACAGAGGCAGGAAAGATTATTGATATCATTCAGCGGATGGCATTAAACTACCCGAATATCGTTTTGATTGATGATTGCCCCCAAGGAACGGCTCAGTACAAAAGGAAACGGTAATTTAAAAGAGGTAATCAGTGATATTTACGGACCCATATCGCAAGAAAGGCAGTCAAGATTCATGCAGAGTCACCGGACTTTACTGTAGAGGGCTATATTATCCGGCCGGAGGAAACAAGAAGCAACCGCAACTATATTAATATATCTGCAACAGACGGCATATTAAGGATTTTAAACTCACGCAAAGTATGATTTAACGGCTACCATACCCCGCAGCCGAAAGATAAATATCCAATGCGTCATCAATATCACGATGGCCCCGAAACTGGTGGATGTGAATGTCCATCCGGCAAAGATTGAAGTCCGGTTTTCAAAAAGAGAGAATTAAACAAACTGGTGGAAGAGACGGTACGTCATGACTCCGTGAAGAAATGCTGATTCCTGATGTTGAACAGGCCCCGCGGAAAAAAGAGAAATTCGAGAATGAAGTGATGGATTTTAATGATACCGCATCACCGTTTAAAGAATCATTAAAAGATCTGGATCAATTATTTGAAAGAAAAGAAGCGGAATCCGGTTCAAGAGATACAGTCATTCAGTCAGAGGATCAGACGAGTTACGGTATCCGTGAAAATAGTAAAGATGACACCGGCCAGACAGATGATCATACGAAAATTAACCAAAATGAACAAAAAGATACAGTCAGGCAGGATCAATCGTCCGGTGAAGCAGATGACAATCCATTTAATAAAACACGCACTGTGGAGTCATTTAAAAAGCCGTCGGATAAACGCACTATGAGACGCGGCGGCACATCGGGTGCTGTGAACGAAGAAACAAGACCGGTAAAAAGAAAAACTGCCGTATCTTGAAATTATCGGCCACCGCACGGCACGATATTATCATGCAGAATGAATCAGGTATGTATTTGATGGACCAAAGATTGCCGCCAGAACGGATTAAATATGAGTACTATTATTCACATATTCAATCAGACGGTGAAGGCGTTCCGCTGTTGATTCCTTATACATTTGAATTTCCACTGGATGACGTGATTGTGATTGATGAAAAATTAACCGACCTCCGTGATCTTGGGTTTGAAATTGAAAAATCCGGGATGAAGCAGTATATGATATCCCGTTATCCGGACTGGATTAAAGCGAAAGACCCGAAAGGGATATAGAGGATTTGATTGATTTTATCACCCATGCGGAACATTTCAGTGTAAATGATTACCGTGAGGAATTATCGATTATGATGAGCTGTAAACAATCGATTAAAGCCAATCATTATTTAAACCGGACGAGATGGAAGCGCTCTTAGAAGAGCTGAACACATGTGTCAGTCCATATACATGTCCGCATGGACGTCCGGTGATTATTCACTTGACGACATATGAAATTGAACGCATGTTTAACCGTATAATGAAATAGAAAGGAGCCTGAAATGAAAATCATCCGTAAAACAATCGAACGTGAAGGCCATAAAATTTATACGAAAATATTTGAACCCCGTTCTCCTGTTATGGCAGTTCAGGTGATGCATGGTATGGCGGAACATATGGAGCGGTATGATGAGTTTAATACGTGGCTTTGTATGAATGATATTTATGTCATTACACATAATCACCGCGGTCACGGGAACATGCTGAAATTCTCGGTCATTTTGATGATTTTAATGACTTGATTAATGATGCGCTTTTAGTGAAAACGCTGATACCGGAACATTTAAAAACGTTTATCCTCGGTCATTCTATGGGCTCTGTTGTCGCAAGACGTCTTTTGGAACAAAACACATATGACGGAGGCATCATTGTCGGCACTGGAAATAATGATTCTTTCGGGGATTTCTTTTCATCAATATTTCTAAATGTACTCTCAAAAGTCGCACCGGACAGACGCTCGCCTTTTTATTCAGTCAATGGCATTCGGGCCGTATGATAAAAAGTTCAGGAAAAGACGAAAAACCGATGGCTGTCAAAAGATGATGAAAATGTTTCCCGGTATAATGCGGATGCTTATGCGGCCATTTAATGAGCATTAATGCATTCAGTGAAACACTAAAGCACATTAATTTATCATTAAAGCATGAAAATCTGAAGCAGTATGATTCTTCTGTACCAATACTGTTGATCGGCGGCAAGAGAGACCCGTTTTCAAATATGGGCAGAGATATCCGGAATTTATCAAAAGTCTTCATCCGTTATACTGATTCTGTGACGGTTCAATTATATGAAGGATCGAGACATGAGGTATTAAATGAAGAAAACAGAGTACAGGTTTATAATAAACTTCTTGAGTGGGTGATGGATCATGTCTAAGGAGAAACTGATTGTGTTAATCGGACCGACGGCTGTCGGTAAGACGAAACTCTCCATTGATCTCGCAAAAACATTCGGATTCGACGTCATCAGCGGGGACTCCATGCAGATTTATAAAGATATGGACATACTCACTGGTAAGGTGACAAAGGATGAAGCAGAAGGGTGAGGCATCATATGATTGACATTCACTCACCCGAGATCAGTTTTTCAGTTTCTGATTTTAAAATGCTGTGACAGAAATAATGAATACAATGCATCAAAACGGTGATATCCCTTTTATTGTCGGCGGCCCCTGGGCATTATATCCGGTCGTTGATTTATGATTATGATTTCAATGAAGAAGATCAAAAAGAAAAAGACGGCTCACAGAAATGTATGAAACGTATGATTCAGAATCATTGTATGAAATGCTTAAAAATATTTCTGAAAATGCAGCGGAGAACATTCATATAAATAATCGGAAGCGGATAATCCGAACGCTCGTAAAATATGAATTAACCGGTGAAGTATCCACTACTGAGGCAAACTACACACAGACTCCGAAGTATGATACATTGATAATAGGACTAACGAGTGAGCGGGAGATTCTATATCAGCGCATTAATGAGCGGGTGGAAGCGATGTTTGATTACGGTCTTTTGCATGAAGTCAATCATCTTACCCGTCATTATCAGTTATCGGAAACCGCATCAGGTGCCATAGGTTATAAAGAATTTATTCCGTATTTTAACGGTGATGCATCACTTGAAGCAGTGTGTGAAGCCATTCAAAAGAATTCCCGCGGTATGCAAAACGCCAGATGACATTCTTTAGAAATCAATTGAATGTGAAATGGTTTGATGTAGAAACGGATAATTTTGAAGTGTTCACAACAATTAAAGGCATTCATATTTTTAAAAATATAGATTAGGGGAGTTTACTATGCCAAACACCAACTTACAGGACAAATTTTTAGGAGAATTCAGAGATGAAGAATGTGTCGTGACCGTATTTTTATTAAATGGTTTTCAGATGAAAGGTATGATTATTGACTTTGACAAATATGTCGTACAGGTTCGGGTGAATGAAAAGATCATTTAATATATAAGCACGCAATCAGCACATTTGTCAGACAGTGAATGTAAAAAGAGCGCCCTTGGGCGCTCTTTTTCAATCATACCTGAGGGCATTTTTAACATCGTCTTCAAACTGATCCGGTTTTTTCTGAGGCGGGTATCTCCCGATGATTTTACCATCACGGGCAATCAGGAATTTTGTATAATTCCATTTGATACTGTTTGTGAAAAACCGGCTTGACTTCGTCAGTGCCTGATAGAGCGGGTGTATGTCACTGCCTCTGACATGAATTTTTTCCATAATCGGAAATGAAATGTTGTAAGTATCTCTGTAGCACTGTTCGGCATCCTTTGAATCGGCGGCTCCTGATTCCTGAAATCATTTGAAGGGAACCCGAGGATAACGAGACCTTCGTCTTTATATTTTTGATACAGATGTTCAAGACATTCGCTGGGATTTAAAGCCGCATTCACTGCGGTATTTACAATGATGACGACTTTACCTCTGAGTGATTCCATATCAAAAGGGTGACCGTCCGCATCATTAAATTCCATATCGTAAAATCTCTGTTTCATACGCGATGAACTCCTTCCATTAATAACCAATAAATCTAGGCATTCTCTATTTATAAATTACTTACACATAATTTATATTGGATAAACATGTTTCACATGATTTTTAGGATAAAAACACACTAAATATAGAAATAAGGCGGGATGTCGGATGACATTTGAACATACAGGCATCATTATCGGTGTCAACACGAAAGACAATATCAATATTCAAAATGAGGTGGATGAATTAAAAAGCTTATCCGAATCCATCGGTATAGAGATTCTTGGTACTCATGTCCAGAACAGGGATATCCGGGATCCGAAAAGTTATGTCGGTACCGGTTTTATAGAAGAAATCGGCATGATGTATGATGCAGTGGACTATGTCATAGTGAATGATGAAATCACAGCCAGCCAAAACCGGACGCTTGAGAATATCCTTGATACCCGGATTATCGACCGGACTCAAGTGATTCTTGATATATTCAGTCTGCGTGCGGAGTCGCGTGCCGGTAAACTGCAGGTGGAGCTCGCACAGCTCGAATATTTAGTGCCGAGACTTTCCGGACAGGGAATTAATCTTTCACGGCTGGGTGCAGGAATTGGAACAAGAGGTCCGGGTGAAACCAAACTTGAAACAGACCGCAGACATATCCGGACGCGGATTAAGGAAATTAAAAGCAGTGGTTCAAGTGGAAAATCACAGGCTCAGATATAGAGAGAAGCGCCGCAGGAACCAGGTGACGAAAGTGTCCTTAATCGGTTATACAAATGCCGGCAAATCATCATTATTTAATGCGGTCGCAAAACCGATACGCTGGAAGAGGATGCGCTCTTTGCGACACTGGATTCAAAAACAAAGCAGATTAAACTTCCGGCTGGATTTGAGTGTATTATTTCAGATACTGTCGGTTTTATTAAAACCTGCCGACGACGTTGATTGAAAGTTTTAAATCAACGCTTGAGGAAGCAAGAGACAGTGATTTTATTATTCATGTGATTGATAATGCATCGGATAATGTTCATATCCACTATGATACTGTAAAATCATTAATGGCCTCACTTGATATGAGTGACATCCCTCAACTGGTCTTTTTCAATAAGTCTGACTTAAGCCCCGAACAAAAGTTTATACCGGGCGAAGCGTCTTACTTGGTCAATAAACATATGGATACACAGTCATTACTGGGGATATTGGAGTCATTTATGAAAGACCACTTTAATCAATACAGGTGCAGGGTCAGTGCTGAACATACCCAGCAGATTTATGATTTAAAGCGCCGGACGATTGTGACTGAGGAAAAATTGGAAGATAATATATTTGAAATTACCGGATATACCCCGGCAGGCAACTGGGTAAACCGCATATTAGGGAGAACAGAAGATGAATAACGCACGTGAAATCATTGAATCCTCTCTGGAGGATATTGATTCATTTATTAAAGGTAATAAAAAGACAGCCTATACAAATTTTAAAAAAGTCATGAATGCGTTTCATTCGCACAGTGTGTCTGAAAGTGATTTTTCAGGTACAACCGGATATGGTTATGATGATATCGGCCGGGATAAACTGGAATCAATTTACGCAGAGGTGTTTAAGAGCGAAGATGCACTGGTCCGGACCCAGATTATTTCAGGGACCCATGCAATCAGTCTTGTCCTCCTCAGCCTGCTGAAAAAAGGCGACGAACTGCTTTATATTACCGGTGAACCATACGATACGCTTGAGAAAGTGATCGGCAGTGATGAAAATGACATCGGAAGTTTAATGGAAGAGGGAATCAGCTATCAATGTATTCCTTTAAAAGATTATACATTTGATGTTGAAAAAATCTTAAACGCTGTTAATAATCAAACGAAAATCATTGCGATTCAGCGGTCAAGAGGCTATTCTATGCGTCCGTCCATGTCGATTGAGAAAATTGAAACAGTCATTAAAACCATTAAAGAAAAATACCCAGACGTCATTATTTTTGTCGATAACTGTTACGGTGAATTTGTAGAAAACCGTGAACCGATTGAAGCGGGTGCAGATATTATGGCCGGCAGTCTGATTAAAAACCCGGCGGGGGACTGGCGAAAATGGGCGGCTATGTGGTGGAAAAAAGGATCTCATCAAACGTGTCAGCTATCGTCTGACGGTGCCCGGGATTGGTAAGGAAATGGGTGCAAGTTTGAATGCACTGACTGATATGTATCAGGGATTCTTTATGGCGCCGCATGCTGTGATGGAAAGGTGAATGGTGCAGTATGACGAGTCATGTTTTATCGAAACTCGGTATGACAACAGATCCTGATTACGCAGAACCAAGGACAGATTTAATCCAAAGTGTATCATTTAACACAGAAAAGGAAATGATTACATTTACTCAGATGATTCAAAAGGCGAGTCCGGTGAATTCAAAATTTCTGCCGGTACCGGATAAAATTCCTGGATATCAGAACCCGGTTATTATGGCAGCGGGGACTTTTGTGCAGGGAGCATCGCTTGAGTTAAGTGCCGACGGTCCAATTAAAAACGCCGTATACCGTATTTGTACAGGGCGGGTGCAGATTGAGCATGTAATGTATGCGCTGGAAGAAGCCATTACAGCACTTGGTTTAACAGAAGATTGGGGAATTAAATCATTAGAAATATAATCAATCCATTGTGTATTGTAGAATGACAGTGGATTATTTTTAATTTAATACCCAGATAATTGAAGATAGAATACAATATGTCATTAAAGGAGTCATATGTTATAATGGGTTCTTTAATATTAAGATATCGAAAGGGGGATTAAAATGAAGCATTATTTAAGGGGGGCCTTTATTAGGCATCACAGTTTTGACACTGGCAGCATGTACGGATGATTCAGATTCCGGCCCGATGCAGAGAATGGCAGTGCGGAGAATACCGGTGGTGATTTTTTCATTATCTACTTCAGGTGATGTTGTATCGTTGGATCCGATGGCAGCAACGATATTCCATCGGAAGTAGTGAGTGAAGTTTTTTGATGGTCTAATCGGTTTTAGTGCTGAAGGAGATATTGTTAATGAACTGGCTGAAGATTATGAACAACTGGATGAAACAACTTGGGAATTTAACTTAAAAGAAGGCGGGAGTTCCAGACGGCAGCATGTTTAATGCAGAAGTGGTTGCTGCAAACATTGCACGTATTAATGATCCTTTGGTCGCTTCTGAGCGGGCTTTTTAATGGAAATGGGAAGGGTGGAAATTATTGATGACTACACCGTTCGATTGATTACTGAATATCCATATGCACCGCTTGAGATGAACTTGTCATGGTGCAGGCAAGATGATTATAAGGATCAGATTGACGAGGATTATGAAAATGCATTAATGAAGCAGGCGGATATGTCACTCGAAGAATTTATGAAGCAAGAGATGATGATGATACAGATCATGAAGCGATAGCCGGTGATATTGCGAGTGAGATTGGCACAATTGTGAGACCCACCCAATCGGCTCGCTTATGACATTTGAAAGTCGTTCACCAGGAGATAAAAGTCGTTTCCCTTTATGGTTTGGGATGAACCCATATTTAGATAGTGTGACTTTTAATGTCGGCCGGAAACAGGTGCAAGGATTGCTGAACTGGAAACAGGAAACACTCATGTTACCGGCGGTATAGGTACTGAAAATATTGATCGTATTGAAAATACAGATGGGATTAACCTGGAACGTTTTGAGTCCAATTTAGTTGAATATTCGGAATTAATGTGGAAAGTGAACCATTGAGACCCGCTGGTCCGACAGGAATTTCCTACGCATTAAATCGTGAAGAAGTAATAGAAGGGATTTATGGCTCCGGAAGCCTGCCACGGTCGCGCCGCCGGGAATGCTTGATATGTAGAGGATCGGGATTGAATATATATGGACCGTGGGAAAATTGTTAAGAAGCGGGTTATGAAGACGGGTTTGAAATAAAATCACCGTGAATGATGAAAGGATGAGCGTTGGGATACAGCATTATGGCTAGGAATCACTGGATGAGCTCGGGATTACATTAAATATTGAACATATGGAGTGGGGGTTTTATATACAGGGAATGGAGAACATGATTTTTCACTTACCCTGAATAATTCAACCGGTGATCCTGACAATGCACGTATCCTTTACTGCATACCGATTACATTGGGATTGACGGCAACCGTTCATTTTTACGATGATGAACTGGATGAAATGCTTGAAGAAGGCAGAAGAGGGTTGATGAAGAAACAAGAGGACAGGATTTAATGGATGCACAGGAACATGTTGTTGAACTGGCACCAATGATATTTATCCGATATGGTGAAAATAGGATCTACTGAAGAAGTAAATAATCTTGTGCTGACTCAAATGGGTTGTATGATTTCAGAGAAACGACATTAGATTAATCGATTAAGAAAAGATAAAAATCTTTAAAATTTAAAAAATGATTTTAATGGTGCATGGGACATTGTTTTTATTATGGAGAAATTAAAAACCATCTCCGACCATATAAAATAAAAAGGTTTTAGAATTATATAATAACCTTTAAATTATATACAACACTCACAATTTATTATGTATATTAAAAGAGTTAAAATTCTAAAAATTTTATATTTATTATGAGGGTTTAACATTTCAAATTATAAAAAGAAATTATTGAACAAATACTTCCTGGATACTGGTATATTGAGCCGGTGATGATTGGTCTAGAAACAGTTGTGATTAATGACGGGCAGTTGAAAATAGAGAAAGACAGCAAAACCCTATTTATTGCGATTGATACTGAAACCTGGCATAAAGGATCTGGTAACAAAGGTATCTATAAAGGATGGAAAGATACGCATTCGATTTGTAGAAAATTTACCGGAATGATTAAGGTTTAATTGTCCAACGACCGATCGAACATATTGATCAGTCCATTCCACAATATGTGACTGATAATACTTATAATTCAATCAAGCTGCCTGGGGGACATGTATATAGCCGATTTGAAGGGAAAACAATTGCTGGGACAGGTACTGCGGGGGAAAAACAACAAAAAAAAATTTTTGAATACAGTATTATCAAACGTTAACGATACTGTCGTAACAAGAGGGCCACAAACAAGAACAGGCGTACCTTTGACCATTTCATGTGCAGTCAATCAACCGGCGTATCTAGTACTGAAACCGCAATATCATTTTCTGGATGAGAAGGGTGGAATTATGAAGCGATATCCTGCCGACATCGCAATGATTACATCAATCGACGGCGGACAACAGAAGACCGCACATGAAACAGCAGTTTTGCTAAAGTTGCGAAGGAATGGGAAAAGACGGTGTTGCTGTGTTGAACCGTGATATGAATGAATTTGAAACAGTGTACAAAGAAATTAAAAATTATACACATAACATTATTACATACGGTTTTCATGAAGCAGCGATAAAACAAATTATTGAAGTGATAGACAGGAAATTCAGTACACATGTAAAAGTGCTTGTGAAGGGGAAGGTAGCGTTTGACACCCACCTAAACAGTCATGCAATGATTAAAACATTGTTGGTGTGCTGACTGTGGTCAGTCAATTGAATATTCCATTAGAAAAAGTAATCCCGTCGATTAATGAATATCGATTATCTAAAGGGATACAGTCCTTTTAAGAAACTAAATTAAAGCGTGGCGGGACCTTTAAATTTTAGATGATAGGGAAAGCAACAGGCGTTTCAATGCTTGAATCGATTAAATTATTTTTAAAAAAACGAAATATTATTTAGGCAGGAAAATTGCAGTACTAGGGGGAATTGTCAATCTGGATAAGGAAGAAGCCAAAAGCCAGCATCAATTGTGCGCCGCTTATAGAATCAGGAATTGATTTGGTCTTTTCATATGGTGAAGAAATGAAGCATTTAATGAGAAAATTACCGGAACAAATGATCGGCGGTTATTTTGAGGATGCTAACCCAAATTACAGGAAGTGTAGCCAATATCATTCGTGATGATGATTTGTATTAATTAAGGGTTTGAAGAGGGAACCAGTTTGCATCGGTGAAAACTCAATTGGTTCAAAAAGTAAACCAGACAAAGCCCTTTTAAAAAATAAGGACATCACACCCGTATTCATGAGGCAGGTGCTGCGACATATGAGCTTGAAACTTTAAAAAGTCGGGACCGGAATCAAGATGTGCAGCAGAATCAGGGGGGGGCGGCGTGATGTTATTAATTACGTATTGGACCAAATATTTTCAAAGCAATTGGGTTTACTTGATGTGTTTAAACCTGGGAAGACAGGCATTAAAAGAAAACAAGGCACCTAAATCTTTAAAGCTTGAGAAAGATAAAGAAATCAATCTGCATGATTTATTAAATGCCGCAACTTTAAATCATTCTCCAAAGCATTATTGATGCTTCCCAAACAGGTCGTTGGTTCTAAAAAAAAAGCGGTCAATATAATTAAAGAGACCGCATCAGCACATTTTGTGACACCGACGCTGCATGAATATTCCCGGGCAGGAGAATTTCAAATAAGAAACAAACGATTACTTTAGAACTTATCAAAATAGGAAGTGTACTATTTAAAAAACACCGTTTTTTTTTAGGAAATTTGTCTATGAGAACATTTACTTTCAATAAACAAAAATTTAGTGTGATGTCCAACTTATATGCATACGGTTATATTACTCATGGATTGTTTTTCGGGTATTTAATCTTTAGGTATTGTCTTGTCTCAAAGGAATAAAAAAAAAATATTTAACAGTGACAGCAGGATGCCGGAATCCATTTGAACGTGATAATTTAATTATTGAATCACTGAATCGATGGATAATGAGCTTAAAAAAAATAAACAGGACAATATTTCTAAGAAAACCTCAAAAAGTGATTATACAATTAATTTAAGGGGGGATATTATGCCGGGAATTTTATACTGATATGAAAATCAAAAAGAAAAAATGCCCGCAGACTAAGGCAGAAACTATTTTTTAATGAAATCAGCCTTTATTCTCATCAGGAGATTTGAATATTGTTAACTTTGAGGCGGCCATTTCAAATAATAAAAAGTTTATTCCCCATTGAGAAAGTTTTGCTTGTAAAGGAACCCTAAAAAAAACAGGTGAATACTTGAAACAAGAGAAGTCCATCTAGCGACATTAGCCAACAATCATCTGCTTGACTGTGGTCTGGAAGGATTAAAAACCACCTTAAAAGAATTAGAGGACAGTGGAATTGATACTATCGGGGCAGGGGTGAATCAAGAAAAAGCAGAGAAACCGTATATCATTGAAGCTGGTGATAAAAGAATTTGGGAATATTTAATGCCTATTGGTACAGAAATCCAATGTACCGTGAATTTGATTTTTATGCGGTCGGCCAGGAAGCAGGTGTAGCCTGTAGAGGGCAATATTGTAAGAAATATAAAACAGGAAAGAATTATATCCGGATGGCAAAATCATAGTCGTTGCACACTGGGGTGTAGATTTTAAACTGTTCATCAAAAACAAAGAGAATATGCACATATGCTGGTGGAGGCAGGCGCAGATTTGATTATTGGTCATGGTGCACATATGGTGCAGGAGATTGATGAAATAAAGTCTGTTCCAGTCGTCTAAGTATTGGGAACGGAGTATTTAACAGTGATGGTGAAATAATCGGCGGTTTGTGGCACCGTACAGTTTAATGGCACAAATTAATATTCATAAAGATGTTAATGAACTTAGATTATATCCAATATACTGTAAAAAAGAAAAATTACTGGCAGCCGCGATTTGGGTGACGAGGCATTTAATCATTGTAGTTTAATGTTACAATCATTTGGAAGCGGTAAACTAAAATCTAATAAAGATACGTATTCATATTATTCATTTGAGTTTTAAAAAAGCGATATGTTGAAAAATAACTAAATAACTACTGAAGAAATTACTTTGGGACAAGGAATACTACGGAGGTGCGGAACATTGAATTTAGAATTAATCAATGATATACAAAATAAGAAGGAACATCAGGGTTCACAATGGTTGTTTGTTTCACTTGGGTTTAATAAAGCAAGGCACATGTATTTAAGTTGAAAAACAATCAATATGTGATTTGGCAGTAAAAAAAAAAGTAAGAAAGTTTGAAAGAAACGGTTTTCCGGTAATTTCAAAAATGGATGGATAACAGAAACGCAAGGGTTTCCCTTTACGAATTATCATTTGGGAACAGTAGCAACTCGGGAAAAATATTGATTATGGTATTTCTTATGATAAAGATTTTAATTTAGTTTCCTGCCTGAAGAGATTAATGCAAATGCGTTTATACGTCCGATACCGGAAAGAAACATAATGAACTGTTCATGTGTGAGGGAATATTAATAATTACTTAAGAAAATATAAAGGGTATAATAAAATTTATTTCCCTAAAAAAAACATAATAAGTCTGTCTATACATTTAAAAATAAGGTTACTTCATCTCTGAAGATGCGGAGTTGAACTTCATTCAGAAGGTTATAAACACGGGATAAAAAAGTTCCCCAAAAAATCTAAAAAAAAAAAATTCAAAATATGGTAAGTATGCGACGGAGTACCGGAACATCAAATTCAGGAGAAGGCAGATAGAATATGGTAAGTTCCCCCTTTGAAAAAAATATCGGTTTTTATAATGTACTGCGGCATATTTCTTCAACATACTCATTGATTGAAGGCATTGATTTTTTAGGATGGGATGAATAAAAACAGAATCGGTAAAGAAATCATTGGATTATATTATTGAGAATCATACGTACATTGACCCTAATGAGGGAAGCATGCTGCTACATCTTTGAGAAAAAAAGATGTCAATGAAATTAAGCTCGGCCAGCAGGGTGTTATGCTGATTGCATTGTGAAAAATATATGGAGTACACCGGTAAAATCATCCCTTTTGATATCGCCCGTAAAATTAAAGCAACATTGAACTTTATCAGTGATGAAAGGTGAGACGGTCCATGTATTGGATTATCCTTTTTTAAAAATTTTAAAAGGAAGAAAACAGGTAATCTATTATGATGGTAAAGGGGCATTGGGTCTGATGAAATTATATCAGAAGTAAAGATGAAAGATGGCTGGCAGGTGAAAAAAACCTTTTTAAAAAACAATTTATCTCACAAGGTTATCATAAGTATTCGACACTGGCTCAGTTACTGTCGTTGAATTGACCGGGGAACCCCCAAAAAAAAGATTACTTTGATTTTGGCTAAAGAATCTTTATAAACGTATAATTTTTTACCAGAGAAAACGTTTTTCCCACTTTTCTGGAGTTATTGATGGCAGGATACCGAATGATCGATTTTGGGAAAAAAAGATTTTGCCGATAATTTGAATTTAAAATATGATAAGGAAGAAAATTTTAGACAATTATTCAAAAGCAACACCAGCGTACCGGCTATTTTTTTCCCCGAAGTGGCGATGTATTTCAAAAATCCGGAAAGTTTTTCCCAGGCAGCTTTTTCATTAAAAATCAGGGGCTACAGGGGGGGGTTATAATTCAATTATATTTATATTCAATATTAAAATTATTTTGTGATGCTCTGAAATAACGATGGGGGAAAAACATAATATTTTAATAGTTTATATTTCTTTTTTTTTATTAATGATCATGAAACTTTCATCAATAGTTTACATATATGTTAAAAGGAGGCGTTTGAATGGAATCAAATCAACTACCGTTTTTAGAAAAAAAAATTTTTAAAGGGGGGTTAAAAAGGGGAACGGTTATGTACATATTTAATCCCCTTGAGGGGTGGAGAAAAGGCTTAGAAAAAAATGTACAGGGATGAAACAAAAAAAAGCAATTCCCGGGAAGGTAACACAACAAATGGAAGTTTCCCTTTTTTTTAGGTGATGAAAAAAATACACACTATTTTTCCGGCCCCGAGGTGACATGGTTTCTAATGAAGATTGGGAGGAAAAATAAAGAACTTTACTAAACAATATTTAAGGACAAGGGACCGGGTTTTTGGGGAAAAAAAATTTAAAAGGGAAGATAAAGATATTATCAATTATGCCGGGGGGATTGGTTTTTAGTCATTAAAAAAACCCTTTTTAAAGGGACCCCTTGAAGGGGGGGTTTTACTAATATTGTTGATGAAGAGAATTTAGTGAGTGTTTTTAAAAGAGGTCAGAAGAAAATTTTCTCTTATTAAAAAATATATAGTGAAAAAAATTATTTTGGTGAAGATTACAGAGTATATGTTGTTGGAGATAAAGGATTGGAGCAGTGAACGGGATTACCTGCAAACATCACTGGAGACGGTGTGCATTCAGTCGAGGATTTAATCAAAAAAAAAAAAAAAGCAATTTCGCCGGAAAAACCCCACCGATATCTAAACCGATTAAAATCGATTATGAGATTCACCACATTTAAATAAGGTCGGTTATGATTTAACAATGTACCTAAAAAAAATAGAAAGTGATATTAAGAGAGAAAAGTAACTTATCAACAGGCGGGGATTCAATTGATGCGACGGATCAGCTTTCTGAAGCAGCAAAGATATTGCAGTCCGGTCATTGCATTACCATCCATTCCACATGCGGGTATTGATCTTATCGTTAATCCAAATGATGAAAATCAAGCTTTTTTGTAATAGAAATTTAATGCCACTGCTGAAAATTTTGGGGGTTTACCTTTTCCATTAAAAGGACAGGCAAGGGGGGTTCCTGGTGCAGTGATAGATTATTATTTTCCGGGAAAACCCCAAAGGGGGAAAAAAAAATCGCTTTTTTTTTTTGACTTTTTAAGTGTCTTGAGGCAGTTAAAAATCAATCTATTGATGATTTAAAAAAAGGGAAAAACCCCCCATTTACCGATAAATATTCAAAACGGTATATTGTGAAAAAGGGAAAGTATATAACGTTTCATATATGAAAAAAAAAAAGCGCATGGCGCTTAAAAAAAAGGGTTTTGGGGGGCATATAAAGAGAAAGACCAGAATACTATAGAAATGGTCTTAATTCATGAGTCAGAAGATATTCTCGATGTTTTTTTAAAAAATTTATCAAATTAGGTACAAAAAAAATCAGTGATAGAATCCATTGACGGGACCCCTGCAGAATTAACCAACACACCACGGATGTTTGGGGCTAAAGATTATTCCGTTATAAAAAAAAAGAAGTTGCGGGAAATTTAAAAGGGAAAAAGGATTATGGAGGGGGGGTATAAATTAAATGGATGAGACAGTGTTAAAACATTTAAAAAGGGGGCGCTGCCTAAAGATGTCGCCCGGGAGCAGATATCCTACTATACGATTGCACTGGAAGCGGGGGAGAAGAGGGATTGATGTCACTTTCCAAAATTTCCCGGGGGGAAAAGGGTCAAATAGTCCATCTTTAGCTCATAATTACACTTTATCAGATGGGAAAAAAAATCGTTTTGTCGGGCCCAAAAAGGGCCCTTTTTTTTCAGTGACGAAGGGGGACAGATATCAAGAAGTAAACCGCTTTTTTTAAACATTTGAAAAAATATACAAAAAGTCCCGATACCGGGGGGGGGGCACCTATCTCTTTGAAGAAAAACAATTGAAGAAATTTTTTTAAATCGGTGAAGCGATTGGTTTTTCCCCTGGGGGTTAAACCATCCAGTATGAGCAAGGGGGTATTGGTGTGACACCTGACATTACAACAAAAAAAAAAAATTGAGAGCGAGTCTTTTGAGATTAAAAGATCGGAAAAGTAAGGATGTCATGATAGGGGAAGTATATTCGGGGCTTTATTATCTTTTTTTTTATTGAGGATCGTGTACTCGCAGTCAAAAAAACCTACTCTTCTCATCATCGGTGAGGGTTTGGGCGACAATAGAAAAAAATTGACCCCGAATAATGAAAAGAAGGATTTAATGAACGCCGGACACCGTCCGGGGGAAAATTGTGATTGATGAGAATCTGATTGATTTTTTATCAGAGAAAAAACCCCTTTTTTCTTTAAAAAGGGGTAATTAAAAAAAAAAGAAAAAAATTTTTTTTGAGAAGACATGGTACATATTTAGGACACAGGTTGAATGTAGACTGTACAGATACAGTAGACGATAAATTCAAAGAATATGCATTTAAAAAACACTGGACTCTATTTCAGGATTACCTTACGGATCTGTAGATATGATTATTGATGAGGAAAATAATGAAGGCGTAGAAAAAGAGATTAATTCCCGCGGTGAAATATTTATGCACATTTATCCGATGGAAGGTAAAGAAAAAGAATACCTAAAGAAATTATTGATTTTTTTTTTCCCCCGGAAAAAAAAAAGGGATGGGGGAGAACAGTTATTTTCCTTTTAAGCCTGTTAAAGATATTTTTTTTGGGGGTGTCATTAGTGAAGCTAAAATTGCACCGTTACCCATAAAAAAACTTGCATAAAACACAGACAAAAAATTACAGGTAAAAAATTTTTTTTAAAAGGCCCCCTTTTTAAAGCTTTTAAAAAAAAAGCAGCCGTACTAAAGCTCTTAGGTAAAAAGAAATAGAAGAAGGTGTGATTGTATTCGATTTATACGGCAGTAAACGTGCTTTGAATCTGTATAATTTTTTTTTGACAGCCCCGGGGGAAAGACCATTTTTTAAAATTTCGGCTGTAGAGGCCGGTGAAATTTTTTTTTTCAGATAGAAAAAAACCGGTCAGTCTTAAATGAAGGTTTTTTTTTAAGAAAGATTCAAAGATTAACTTAAGTATCTTTAAATTTGGGGAAAAACCCTTTAACGGTCTTTAATGCTGAAATAGAAAAAGCGGTTTTAACCACGATGACATGTGTATTTAAGCTGCTTTTCTTAAAAAACTTTTGGTGGTTGGAACTTTAAATGAATTTTTTTAAATGTTTTTTATCATTGAATATATTCAACTTACACTTAAGCACAGATATTAAAACGACATGTCCCAAACCCCAACGATGTGGCGAGATTGTATTAAGTAATTAACACTGAAGTATACATCAATACTAAGTATGTGGATATAGAATCACATGAATGGCTTGAATCATGTGTTAAGTACTAAAAATAAATGGTTTATTTTAAAAAAATAAACAGCATCAATCCTCAGAATGTTGTGATTTTTTTCATTGTAATATAAATGTAATATTAGCCATAAAGTATAGGTATTTAGGGGTTTTAAGCACTTTTCAGTATCCAAATGTCTATGATTCAAAATTTTTTCCCAAAAAAAAAACTACCATTCAATTATGTGTTTTGTTAATATTTAGGTTAGATAACTAAATGTAAAAAGATCTTTAGGCAGTCATATATTTTTTTCACTATGTTTTCTAAAAATTCCTATTTTTTAAAAAAAGGGGGTATTAATGTCAAGTAAGAATAAAAAAAAGAAACTCAAAAAAACTATGATTATAAGCAGGGACTTAATCGTAAGCCCAAAAAAGTCAATTGCGAAAAAGCAGTGATGACATTGGTTGCAGCGAACTTAATCGTTGGACCATACGGCATATTTACAGGATAAAGTGGGTGGCACGAGTTTAATCTCGAGTAATGTTGCGGAAGCAGCTTCACTTTGGGGGGTGCAATTGTTGACAGATGTTTTTATTTCAGCAACACCCTTTTGATATGGTCGCGGAACCAGGTTTTCCCCTTTTAACGTCAATTTGAATTTAAATGGTAATGGTTTAGCAGATGCAGAAATTGCAAACCCCAATAGGTTGTAGTTTTCCATTTACCTGAACTTGCAGGTCAGTTGCAACCGAATGGTACAGCAAATGTTACAGTTGAAATACTTCCGATAACCAGGCTGACTTACCGGCGCTAAATAGTGCAATCGGTGGATTAACAGGTACATTAACAACGACTGTAAACACAGTTCTTTTTATTAGTTGACGATTTACAAAGTAGCTTGATTCCCCAACAATCTTATCACAATTAATGGTGTCTCAGAATTACAGAATGCAGTAAATGCCAAAAAAATATTGATGGTGCTTTAGCTGATTTACTTCAGTATAATGATCAGGTCGAATACACAGGAATGAAGATGGTACGGGGTTGTCAATTTCCTTTATGGTCTCGGAAATTTATATTTGACTCCGGGAGTGAACAATGTAGTGATACAGTTTTTACAAGATGTAGTGACGGCACTTCAAGGAGTTAACATCCAGATTCTTCCGGGAAACTGAAAAAATTCCTGGTCTTTGGGGCATTGTACGAGGATTAAATCAAAAAATTTAAAAAGGGGTACTTGGTGGATTAACTTCAACTTTTGGGGGAAGTTACCACTATAATTGATCAAATTCGAATGGCACTATTGATTTAACGAATGATTTGGGGAAGTTTTCAATTAATTGGGAATACTAATGTTAACTTAGACCTTTTGATTAATAACCCATCTGGTATTAGTGGTGAAACGCCAGTACTTGGTAGGTATTAATGATACTGTTATTGATTTGGCTTTATTATCAAGCTTAGAATCAGAAACAGCTATTAACTTTTGAGGAGCAACAAGAGGCCCAGAATTAATTTCCGCTGATATTGATGGAGATAGTGTGAATGGCTATACTGTTACTGGTGAAGGCCAATTCCCTGGAGATACAGTGGAAATTATTAACTCCGACGGAACAGTTGTTGGATCAGGTGTGATTGGTGAAGATGGCACAAAACCCCTGTGATTGAGCCAGGACTAGTTGCAGAGAATGAAGAGTTTTTGGGTTTTCGCAGTTAATGAAGCAGGGGGTACAAGTGGGTTCAATTCTAATCATTGTCCCCGAAGATGATGATACAGATGCCGACGCGGATGCCGATGCGGGCGCTGATGCGGATGCTGATGCGGATGCGGATGCCGACGCGGATGCTGACGCCGATGCAGATGCTGACGCCGATGCGGATGCTGACGCCGATGCAGATGCTGACGCCGATGCAGATGCCGACGGGATGCAGATGCCGACGCTGGCGGGATGCCGGGTGCAGATGGGCGCTGATGCGGATGCTGATGCGGATGCCGATGCGGATGCGGACGCCGATGCAGATGCCGACGCGGATGCGGATGCCGACCGATGCCGATGCGGATGCCGATGCGGATGCTGACGCCGATGCGGACGCCGATGCAGATGCCGACGCGGGTGCGATGCCGACGCTGATGCGGATGCCGATGCAGATGCCGACGCGGGGTGCGGACGCCGATGCGGATGCCGACGCTGATGCTGATGCGGATGCGGATGCGGATGCGGATGCGGATGCGGATGCCGATGCCGATGCCGACGCCGATGCCGATGCCGATGCGGACGCCGATGCGGACGCCGATGCGGATGCCGATGCCGATGCCGATGCGGATGCCGATGCCGACGCCGATGCTGACGCGGACGCCGATGCCGACGCTGACGCCGATGCTGACGCGGATGCCGATGCGGATGCGGATGCGGATGCCGATGCGGATGCGGATGCGGATGCCGATGCCGATGCCGATGCGGACGCGGACGCCGATGCTGACGCCGATGCCGACGCTGATGCTGATGCTGACGCGGATGCCGATGCCGATGCCGACGCTGACGCGGATGCGGATGCCGATGCCGATGCCGATGCCGATGCCGATGCGGATGCTGACGCGGACGCCGATGCCGACGCGGATGCGGATGCCGATGCGGATGCCGATGCTGATGCCGATGCGGATGCCGATGCCGATGCGGATGCCGATGCGGATGCCGATGCCGACGCGGATGCCGATGCGGATGCGGATGCCGACGCGGATGCCGATGCGGATGCGGATGCCGACGCGGACGCCGATGCGGATGCAGACGCCGATGCCGACGCGGATGCCGATGCGGATGCCGATGCGGATGCCGATGCGGATGCTGACGCCGATGCGGATGCGGATGCGGATGCGGATGCCGATGCCGATGCCGATGCCGATGCCGATGCCGATGCCGACGCCGATGCCGACGCCGATGCGGATGCCGATGCGGATGCCGACGCCGATGCCGACGCCGATGCCGACGCTGACGCCGATGCGGATGCGGACGCTGACGCCGATGCTGACGCGGATGCCGATGCGGATGCGGATGCCGATGCGGATGCGGATGCGGATGCCGATGCCGATTGCGACGCCGATGCCGACGCGGACGCCGATGCCGATGCGGATGCGGATGCGGACGCCGATGCGGACGCCGATGCCGATGCCGACGCTGATGCTGATGCTGACGCGGATGCGGATGCCGACGCGGATGCGGATGCCGATGCCGACGCCGATGCCGATGCCGATGCCGATACGGATGCTGACGCGGACGCCGATGCCGACGCGGATGCGGATGCGGATGCGGATGCCGATGCTGATGCCGATGCGGATGCCGATGCCGACGCGGATGCCGATGCGGATGCCGACGCTGACGCCGATGCGGATGCCGATGCGGATGCGGATGCGGACGCCGATGCCGATGCTGACGCGGATGCGGACGCCGATGCGGATGCTGACGCCGATGCTGACGCGGATGCCGACGCTGACGCCGATGCGGATGCCGATGCGGATGCGGACGCGGATGCGGATGCCGATGCCGATGCCGATGCCGATGCTGACGCCGACGCGGACGCGGACGCCGATGCCGATGCGGATGCGGATGCGGACGCCGATGCGGACGCCGATGCCGATGCCGACGCTGATGCTGATGCTGACGCGGATGCGGATGCCGACGCGGTGGGGTTTTCCCCGGATGCCGATGCCGACCCCACCGATGCTGATGCCGAGGGGGACCCCTTGGGGGGCCCAGCCGATGCGGATGCGGACCCCCGACGCGGCCCCCGATCCCGGATGCAGACGCCGATGCCGACGCGGATGCCGATGCGGATGCCGATGCGGATGCTGACGCCGATGCTGACGCGGATGCCGACGCTGACGCCGATGCGGATGCGGATGCGGACGCCGATGCGGATGCCGACGCCGATGCGGACGCGGATGCCGACGCTGATGCCGATGCCGATGCCGACGCGGATGCTGATGCCGATGCCGACGCTGACGCCGATGCGGATGCGGATGCGGATGCGGATGCCGATGCTGACGCGGATGCGGATGCAGACGCCGATGCGGATGCCGATGCGGACGCCGATGCCGACGCTGACGCCGATGCGGATGCCGATGCGGATGCCGATGCGGATGCGGACGCTGACGCCGATGCCGACGCCGATGCCGATGCGGACGCCGATGCGGATGCGGATGCCGATGCGGATGCCGATGCGGATGCATGCGGATGCGGATGCGGATGCCGATGCGGATGCGGATGCGGATGCGGATGCGGATGCTGACGCGGATGCCGATGCCGATGCCGACGCTGATGCTGATGCGGATGCCGATGCGGATGCCGATGCGGATGCTGATGCGGATGCCGATGCGGATGCCGACGCTGATGCTGGCGGATGCGGATGCGGATGCGGATGCGGATGCGGATGCGGATGCGGACGCGGATGCCGACGCTGACGCTGACGCGGATGCGGATGCCGATGCGGATGCCGATGCCGACGCCGATGCGGATGCGGACGCTGACGCCGATGCCGATGCCGACGCTGACGCCGACGCGGATGCCGATGCCGATGCCGATGCCGATGCCGATGCCGATGCCGACGCCGATGCGGATGCGGACGCGGATGCCGACGCTGACGCTGACGCGGATGCGGATGCGGATGCCGATGCGGATGCCGATGCCGACGCCGATGCCGACGCCGATGCGGATGCGGATGCGGACGCCGACGCCGATGCTGACGCCGACGCCGACGCGGATGCTGACGTTGACGCTCCTGACGCGCCAGAAGGCCTCGTTGTTAATGCAGGTGGCCTGACCGTAAGCGGTACTGGCGAACCTGGCGCATCTGTCACCGTCTATGACGCTAACAACAATGCGATCAGCGTTCCGGGCACCGTGGTTGATGAAGACGGTAACTTCACCGTCACGCTGACGACTCCTCAGACAAATGGTGAGACGCTGTCCGTCACGCTGACCGATCCTGCAGGAAACGAATCTCTTCCAAACACTGTCGACGCTGACGACACCACGCCTCCGGCACCGGTCGGTGGTCTGGATGTGGCCGATGACGGCCTGAGCATCAGCGGTACCGGTGAGCCGGGTGCCTCCATCACCGTGCGTGATGCGGACGGCAACCTGATCAGCGTACCGGGCACCGTGGTTGATGAAGACGGTAACTTCACCGTGAATCTGACTTCAGCTCAGACCAACGGCGAAACCCTCTCCGTCACCCAGACCGATGAGGCGGGTAATCCGTCTACCCCGGTTGATGTGGATGCGGACGACACCACGCCTCCGGCACCGGTCGGTGGTCTGGATGTGGCCGATGACGGCCTGAGCATCAGCGGTACCGGCGAGCCGGGTGCCTCCATCACCGTGCGTGATGCGGACGGCAACCTGATCAGCGTACCGGGCACCGTGGTTGATGAAGACGGTAACTTCACCGTGAATCTGACTTCAGCTCAGACCAACGGCGAAACCCTCCCGTCACCCAGACCGATAGGCGGGTAATCCGTCTACCCCGGTTGATGTGGATGCGGACGACACCACGCCTCCGGCACCGGTCGGTGGTCTGGATGTGGCCGATGACGGCCTGAGCATCAGCGGTACCGGCGAGCCGGGTGCCTCCATCACCGTGCGTGATGCGGACGGCAACCTGATCAGCCTTCCGGGCGCAGTGGTTGATGAAGACGGTAATTTCACCGTGTTCCTGAATATTGCACAGACCAACGGTGAAACCCTCTCCGTCACCCAGACTGATGAGGCAGGCAATCCGTCTACCCCGGTTGATGTGGATGCGGATGACACCACACCTCCGGCACCAGTCGGTGGCCTGGATGTGGCCGATGACGGCCTGAGCATCAGCGGTACCGGCGAGCCGGGTGCCTCCATCACCGTGCGTGATGCGGACGGCAACCTGATCAGCCTTCCGGGCGCAGTGGTTGATGAAGACGGTAACTTCACCGTGAACCTGAGCGTCGCTCAGACCAACGGCGAAACCCTCTCCGTCACCCAGACCGATGAGGCAGGCAATCCGTCAACAGCTGTTGATGTAGAAGCTGATGACACAACGCCACCGGAAACGCCGACTGCCCTGAGCATTAATGCCGCGGGTACGATTGTCACGGGTATCGGTGAACCGGGTGCAACCGTCACCATCAAGGATGTTAACGGCAATACCATCAGCCGGCGAACGTGAAATTGGAGAAAACGGTACCTTCACCGTGAATCGACGACGCCGCAAACCAACGGTACGCAGCTTTTCGGTCACGCTGACGGATGCGCGAATAATTCATCGTCGCCGGTCATATAAATGGGGTGATTCTGGTTACGCCGACGGCAGATGTGGAAAACTGGACTAACCACAACGCCTGGATCTGTGAACAATACACTGCAGACGGCAACCAGCACCTCGCTGCTCAATGCCAACCTGCTGGGTTCAATAAGCTTGAGTCTGTTGAATACGACAAACTCACTGCAGTTCACTGTTGCGCCAGAAACCACTCGTGACGTTACTATCCAGGGTTCATCTGTTGGGGTCAGTCTCGGTCTGAACCTGACACTCTATAAGTATGAGCTCGTTGGTAGTTCTTACGTGTTGCGTGAAACTATTGCTAACTACATTAACGTATCGTTGATTACCGGTACTGGTGCACCGAGATCCACACTCTGGGTACCGGAACCTGGGCGTTTGTTCTGGGCACAAGTGCTGGCATCGTTGTTACCAACTAACACACGAAAGCGACCGTTGATAAAACTATTCTTGACCTGACCGATGCCACATCAGTGAGTGGCAACGTATTGGAAAATGACACTACTGCAGCCAACGGCGTTTCCTGCAGGTACACGGTGACGGCAGTGGGTTCAACAGTGTAACGCGAGGGAACAACCATTCCGGAACTTACGGCAATCTGCTTATCCATGCGAATGGTGACTATACCTTCACACTGAAAGCCGGTATTAACCCAGCAACGCTTCCGGCGTCGTTAAGTTATACCTACCACATCATCAATCCTACGGGCGGAAGCACCAGCTCAACACTAACCATCCACCTGAACAATGCGGAAAATGTGGCAAGAGTGAGTTCGTTGCTCGAATTTAGCCTGGAAGACACGCTTGATCTGACGCCAGCGTGACAGGTAATATCCACGATAGTGCTACAGGTCATGCTGGCGCAACGCTGGGTATTGATGGCATCAGCCGAGTGAAACCGGTACGGCAACCACCACGGTTGACGGTCTGTACGGAACCTGACTATCAACGCTGACGGTTCCTACAGTTATGCACTTAACGAAGGAATTACAGCGGCTGATATCACCAGAAAAGAGGTGTTCTCTTACACCCTGACCGACACCGATGGAACGGTAACGCTGAATTCACTGACCATTGATTTGTCTCCAACAATCAACGGCACCAGTGAAGACGACTCTGTCTCTGGCAGTGCCTACAACGACACCTTCACGCTGGGTGACGGAGCAGACACGGTGGTTTACCACCTGCTGGATCAAGAGGATTCAACCGGCGGTAACGGCGCGGATACCTGGACCGACTTCACCGTCGGCGAAGCCACATCGATGTCAGTGAACTGCTGCAGGGCTGGGACGGCTCGGCCGCCACCATCGGGAACATGTCCGGTAGAACATACCGACGACGGCAATACCGTGGTGTCGATTGACCGTGACGGTGCAGGAACGCAGTACGACTCAACCGAACTGATTACTCTGGAAAATGTGACCATTCCCCTGGACGAATTGCTGCAACAGCACAATACTTCCGTTTAACTAATGTTTTAGGGGTATTTCAGTGGCACAGGGATGTGCCAACAAATGTAACGTCATTGACTAATGGGGTAGTGTAGACAAGGGCTGTCCACCCCCGCTTCCTGTTACGGCTTGCCTGAAGGGTACGCGGATTGTTAAATATTCAACAGTAAAACCCCGCAGACGGGTGAAGCATGTAAGAGATCAGCAACAGCGAACAGGAAAAGAATTTCTATGATTCGTCGCGTAAAACGCAGTATGGCAGGCATTAATGCTGACCGGTGCTTTATTTCCACTGACTCGGCCCAGGCCAAAAGAGCTGGATGAAGATTCCTCCTCGCGCATCAGCGCACAATATCTTGTTTCAAAAGGAATTACCCAGTCTTAACGGTGAAATCACCGAACCTATTATCGAAAATAGCTCACAACCCCGGATATCACCAAAGCGGTACAGCGCGCGGTACAGTGGCACCCCGCGATTAGTGAACAGGTGGGAAAGCTATTTGAGCAAACAACGGTCAATTACGCCCGCTCCAAGTACTACCCGCAAATCAGCGTTGGAATGAAAACGGCATTACCAACACGTACAGTGGACACGGTTACAGCCCGTCCTGGTGCTTTCGCTTTCCAGATGCTGTATGACTTCGGTAAAGTCGACGGTTCGGTGCGTTCAGCGAATGCCGGCGTGGCACAACAGCAGGCTAAAGTATTGGTGAGCATCGATCAGGTCGCTCATGATACGGCCGCTGCAGTAGAAAGGTTCAGGGATACGGGAGCTGGTTGCTATCGCGCAGGCGCAGCTGGACTCGCTCAACACCATCGGTGGCCTGGCACGTGAACGTAACGATCAGGGGGCCAGTTCCCTCTCCGATGTGGTACAGACCAACACCCGTATTGAAGGCGCACGCGCCACGCTGATGCAGTATCGCCTAACCTTGACCGCTGGCGCGCAACGCTGACCTATCTTGGCTGGAAAGCCGTAAACCGCGTCAATTGATTTCCCCACAAAGCGGGGGAAAGCCTGGATTACCCGGGTTGCGATCGCAATACCTTCTCTGGCGGCCCGGGCACAAGCCAATCAGGCACAGGCCCAGCTGGATTATGCTAATGCCCAGCGGATGCCGACCATCTCCCGGAGCCGGAAGTCACTCCTCCTCAACGATCGCTATCCAAATAACCAGTCGCTGGATCTTCTCAGTACTCCGCCTATGTGCGGGTACAGATGCCGCTGTATCAGGGCGGCGGTCTTGACGCGCACGCGCAGCGGCGGGACACACGCTGGAAGCGGCCAATGCGATGGTTCGCTCTGCCCCCCTGGATGCACGTCAGCAGCTCGCGCTTCCAGCGAAACGATGAGCCTCCAGCACCACTCGCCATTCAGGCCCGCCAGCGGCGCCGGTGAAAAAAACCCCCGAGCTGTATCAACAGCAGTATCTGCAGCTTGGCACGCGTCAGCTGCTCGACGTGCTGAACGCCGAGCGGGGAAAATTTTTCAGTCCCGTTTTTCCGAGCAGCAGACCATCGCCCAGCTCCGTACCCTGCAGCTGGACTGTCTGTACAGCACGGGGCATATCCCAATGCCTTTGCACTGGATAATCAGAAGATCCAGCAGGTGGAGATCAACCATGAGTCAGCTGCACCCGGGAACCTCTCGAATCCCAAAAAAGCGAGAATAATAATGAGAAAAGCCATCTTCACGACTGGGTGACTATTGGACACATCGCCAGACACCACCGTCTGGAATACTCTCCCGGCGGCCTGCAGGCTGCGGCCAGCTGGCAGATGGATAAACCACTGGCTTCGTGATCCAGAACCTGGGTCGCCAGGCCGGGCTGTCAGGGCGTTTGCTGAATGAAAAAAACAGTGAAACTCTAACTGGCGGCTGCCGCTGGTGATCCAGCTGAAAGAGGGGTGGGCATTATCCAAAGCTATGACGGCCGGACACCGTCGGCGTCAGCTTTATCAGCGACGCCCAACTGGTGACCCAACTGCCGTTTTCCCAACTGCTGCCGGAAATCCGCCATATTGCCGCCTTCCGCCCGGTTGCTGTGGCCAAAGATATCCTGCCGACCCTATATGGCGGATTACACGCCGGCTGGTTGCGTAACCCCGGTCCTGGCGATATCCGGCCCTACTGGTATGTGATGCTGGCCTCGCTGATCATTAATATTATGGGCTGTCCGGCATCGTTTTCTCGATCAGGTGTATGACCGGTGATCCCGCGCAGTCTACCCAACGCTGTATGTCTTGTTCGGTGGCGTGATGATTGCGATCCTGTTCTCCTTTATTATGCGTATTGCTCGGGGCATATTACCGACCTGTTGGGGGGAAAAAGCGCCGATTTGCGCGTCTCAGACCGCGTATTTGGCCACGCGCTTCGCCTGCGTAACGGGGCGGTCCCCTCTACCGGTAGCTTTATTTCGGTTCGCGAGCTGGAGCATGCGAGAAATGGTCACCTCCAGCACCGTTTCCGCCTCGTCGATATGCCGTTCTTCCTGCTGTTTATGGGCGTTCTTGGTGATTTCCCCCCATCTGGCGTGGATAGCCCCGGTCGCCACCATCCTGATGCTGGTTCCTGGTCTGTTACTGCAAAAAAAAACTGGCACGTCTGGCGCGTCAGTCCTCGCTGGAAACCACCCTGCGTATGCCATTTTGGTAGAAAGCCTGCAGGGACTGGAAGATATCAAACTGATGCAGGCAACGCGCTTCGCAGCAGTGGAACCAAAAATTTAAATCACCCGCAGTCCGGCTTAAAAAACCCCCCGCCTGACCCCGGGGCGATCAGCTGGGGCATGACGGACAGAATCTTTCTATACGGAGTGATGATCGGGCCCCTGGTTTGGGGGAATACCACCGGGCTATCGTTCGGCCTCAATTTTTCGCGCATGTTGCGCCGTGCCAGCCTGTGCGGCGTGCTGGCCCGCTGGCAGCAGGTCAAATCGGCGAAGGCGTCTGGATAACATCTCGCTGCCGTGGAAAAGGCGGCGATGAAGCCCGCTCCACGCGCCCGCTTATGGCGCTATCGTTCAAATCCGCCGT
>JAHBCN010006033.1:0-51063 GCA_019359885.1 Listronotus oregonensis | reverse complement strand
AAACAAGCTTTTAAAAGGTGTTTATAAAATATTGAATACCGATATAGTCTATGAATTAAAAATCCTGTGTAAAAAGAAGGAGGGATAGTCAAAATAAGGTTAGTTTGATTTTTGACTTTGATAATAGATACTCGAAAACGAAACATTGCCGAAAAAAATTGGTTTTAGATTCGTGATTAGCGCCCCAAAAAACCCCGTACCTATACCAAATTTGGTCAAAATCGGAGTGGAGGCAACTTTCAGAGAATTACCAAAAAGACTCCGATTTGGCAACTTTGGCACGCTTTCATATAAATATTTAAATTTAACCTCAAAAATATTTTCCTGACGTTTCAAAATCAATGGTAATTTTAAATTTTTAAATCGAAATAAAAAATTAAAACCTAGTTCATCCAAAAAAAAATGTATCGAGAACTACTCTAGAGAAGGTAACCTTTATGTGGGAATTTGAAAAAATGCAAAAATCGATGGTACCTAAAAGGCACCAGACCCAAAATGTATTCTTTGCTCCGTTGTTAACTTTTGTAAAAATTAATAAAATATCCAAAAGTAATCGAGGTCTGTTTGTTACACGTCAGAATTTTTTGTAAAGTATCTTTTCTGTATTTAACGGATCAAAATCAAATATACTACGCCTCGTGAAATGCAATTAAACCAAAATAATTACTTCTAAACTAAAGACAATATAAAGAATGTAATTAAAACCTAGTAGCATTAAAAACTTTAAATAAGTCTTATTCTTGTAAACAAATTGATTTTTACCTTTTGGGACACCCTGTATACAATAACAATTTTCAGTTTTCATCGACAATCGTATTCTCTCGGCAAGCAAAACTTTTTATAAACAATGACTTTTCCTCGAAAAATGAAATTTTTGGTCCGTTTGCCCTTTTGTCTACCCCATCGCTGGACAAACTATATATTCGACTTCATTTTATCCAAAATATTCATAAAATAAATATAGTAGTAAAAACAACTTCTTGTTAACTAACATGTTTATTGTATGTAAACTAACTCGATCATGAAAAAATCCTTTTACTTCATTATTGTAGATATTCATTATTACCGTGCTTGTTTTTCCTCGACGCCAATGTTCGCTTATACAATTTTCGCTCTATTTGAGTCGGAGCTTTATGTCAGGCCTTAAATTAAACTTGCTGTTTTTGAATCTGGTCGAGAGTGTTTTGTACGCGCACGAGAAAACTAATTATAAAACTAAAATAAAGTACAAAATTTAGTTGCCCTACAATAAATGACTGAACCTATAGTGGACAACGAATGTAATGCTCTTCTCATTGGGATTTTAAGTAGCTAATTTGGCAATGTAAAATTTTTATTATTTTTCATAAAACTACAAATGTACGCTGCATCTTGGTGAAGTGCTTTTTTTACAAACATTTATTTACTTTTTTGCTGTTTCTCATTTAATCGCTAGAGCACAAACGGTAATACTACCCCAAGTAATTTGATAATACAATTTAATAATATAAAATCACTGTACTTGAATATTTTATATCTGTTAAATTTCTCTTTTTTTTTCTTTCATATATTTTATGAAAGAAATAGAAATAGATTCTCGAAAACCAATATTTTATGGATATTTATTTCAATTTTCAAAGTCCCAAATAAATGGACTTTTTAAGCAAAACATTATGATGATATATTTTTTCTTAAAGCCTTATGTGGCCTCTTCAAAATTCCGTTGGAATGTGAAAAATCGGTTGTTTAGAAGAATAGTTATAAATTTTTGTTTGATAAATGGCGGTTTAACAGTTTTTCGGTACTTGTAGCTATTCAAATCAATTTTTAACCAACTAAACCTTGATAAAATTGGATTTGATCTTCACCGTTTTCTTGGGCATAAGAAATGAAAAAAATTGAGTACGCATAAGTCAGATTACTGCTTTCGGAACGATTTTAAGAGCAAAAATCCCGTGAGGTAAATATTTACCCCGGTTTGTCGTTTACAGGTAAAAAAATGATTTTGTAGTTCTAGGGTTAAATGAGTCCGAAGGTTACATCAAGTTGGAGTTTTTGTTGTATTATTAATTTTTTTTAATGAAAAAATTATACTAGCTCATTCTTTAGACTCAAAGCCGTAAAACATTTATAGAAGTCTTTGGAAGGCAAGAATAGATTAGTTCCTTTAGAGCATTGCGGTCATTAATAAGGCAAGTAGCCCTTTGATTAAAATCAATTAGGCCAAGTTAATTAGGGTCATTCTTAAAAGGATCACCATCAAGGTTAAATAAAAAAATTGCAGAAGTTGGCTGCTTATAGGTAATGAATATTAATTGGTGAATTTTCACAACATCGCATTAATTGTCACCCCGAAAGAAAAGTGACCTAATTTAGAAAACTTAGATGGTAAATGGAAAACAAAAAAATCTGACATTTTTAAGGTTTTTAGTTGTGGTTAACAGTAATCAAATATTAATCAAATATTTTTTACACCAAATATGGATTGGTTGACTTTATTAACAGCATATTACGATTTTTTCATTATTTTAATGTTAAAATAAAAAGAAAAACAAATTGTTATGAATTTTTTTAGTTGATGACACTTTTTTAAAAATACATTAACACAAATAGGGTCACTTTTGGAGTTATGTCGTTTGCCTTCTTACATATTAATTAGTAGGTTAATTGAAACTTACACAAATACAGTCACAACAACCAAAGAGTCACATTAACGGCCAAGTGATAATCGCGTTGTTAAATTTAGCAATGGACTTAGCAATTGTTAAAAGTTAACAGAATATATAGATATGAATAGAATGTTTAACAAAACGTCACTGTCAGTGTTATTCAATGATTTTAGTAGGCAACCTGTCAAAATCTGACATTTTGTTAAACATTTTAAACCGTTGTTAACTTTTAAGAATTGCTAAGTCCATTGCTAAATTTAACAACGCGATCATCACTCGGCCGTATATCTTATAAAAAGTCCTATATAAATACTTAATAATACCGTAAAATTTTGTCTTATGTGACAATAGTGGTGGGGATAAAAAAGAATATTAGCGCGTCAGTGGCGAATTTGAGGTATTTTACTTATGTAACTTTTCCATGGTATGCTCAGTCATATTTTGTTTGATTTTTTGCATATAACACAAAAATTACACTTTTAGACTTGTGTCACTTCTTTGTGAGTGACGGTATTCGAGTTGTAAAACTTGACAAGAGTTTGTTGTAAGTAAATCGTAAGCAGAATTACAAATGGGATTTGTAAAAAATAAATACACGACCGCTTTAGAGACACATTAACGAAATTTTGTTTAAGACAGAAGATTTAGAAAAAAGGTGCATTTTGCTTACCTTGGATAGTTTAAAATAAAAAAAGAACTCTAAATGGATACGCAGAGAGGAAAAATATTTTTTTACTTTTCTGAAAACAATTCGACTTATTACTTAAAACACGTAGAAATAAATTGAAAATGGTGCAAAATAAAGTTACTGCTTGTAAAAATACGTGCGATAGCTCATTCGATCTGGAATAATGTCTAAACAAATGTATCGGAAGCTTTATTAACACATAAAAAATTGCAAAAGTTTTAAACAACTAAAGACGAAAAAAGGTATTTTGTTTTTCGCCGATATCTCATAAACTAGTTATATATCATAAATTTTAAAAAAAGATCCTTAAAGAGGAGGGAATTTCCAAAAAAAATTCCGACTCCCAAAACTTTATCTCCATTATCTATAATTTTAATTTAACTCTGAAAATGCGCGGTATCAAAAACCTAGTACGTCACACTAAATAATTTTTTAAGGTATTCTACATTAATTAAAACATTTAAAAAAAAATGTTATATTCAGAACACTTCAAAGAATTTATTCCCGTTTTAACTAAAAGTTATTTTTTTAACAAATTAGACAATTGTTAATTGACAATAAAGTCTTGAACTATCGTTTTAATTGTAGATCAAAAAAATGTTTAAATAGTTTTCTTAAAAATTCTTCGCTTCGTGAAGCCCTTCTTATATACATACTTAAGGCAAAATATTGCAGTATTTTTTTTGTTCTAGTTATAAAATTATTATAAAGAAAGTATTAAAATTTTTTAAACTTTCGTGGCGTTATCTTATTAAGGACTCCACGAAGCGAAAATTTTTTAGGACTATTATTTTAACATTTTTTTTAAATCTGCAATGAAGACGAAAGCTCAAGACAATGTTGTTTATTAACAATTGCCTATCTTGTTGAAATTAATTTTAAGTTAAACATTCAACGGGAATAAATTCTTTAAAGTATTCTAAATACACCATAATTTTCATTACCTAATATCCATTACCTTAAAAAAACATATTTAGTGTGACGTACTCGGTTTTTGAGGCCGCGAGTGAAACCAAAAATGTCGCTTGGAGACCTATTTTCAGCGGTAAATTAAAATTATAAATAATGGAGATAGAGCTCCGGGCCTTAAAGGATTTTTTTTACAAATTTTCTCCTTTTTGAGGATCTTTTTTTAAAATTTCTAAAATATTACTAGTTTATAAAATATCGGCGAAAAATAAAATGCTTTTTTATCTTTAATTGTTTATAAATTTTGCAATTTTTTATCTGCTAATAAACGCTGTCTAGACATGTTTCCGAATCGAATAAGCTATTGCACGTATTTTTAGAAACAGTATCTGTATTTTTTACCATTGTCAACTTATTGCTTAGACTAGTACACAAACTGTTTGTAAATAAGACATCGAAGACGTGGTCAGCCGTGCCCGTCACAACTCACCGTACAACGACCACGATTCACACATCAATTTGTTTAATAAATTATTGTAAGATCTCTGGCCGTTTTTTTAAAGTATATTTGTTGGAAATTTACCAGTAAATCTGAAGTTAAAAGTACTGAATAAAATATTTCAGTGCATTAGGTTAATGGAGTTTCCTCGATGTAAAATGGACTTAACATATTTTTGTTCTTTTAGTGCTTTGTGTATAATATACATTTGGATATATTAACGTATAATAAATATTTTATAAATTCAAGTACCTACTACCTTCTAAAAAAATGTGTTAGAGTAAAATATGCATATTGAGACCCTATTCAAAAAAGAAAATTATATGATATATTTATGATTTATTATGTCATTTAAATCAATAAATATTGTTTCGTTGTGAGTTTTTTAAGACAATGTATTTATTCCAGTAAACACATGTTCCTTATGTGTCCTTGACGTTAAAGGCTACTAAAAAAAGATATTAAAAACCTTTTAAAATTTTAAATATTTTTGTTCTATTTATTATTATAGGATATAGCCACCCTGTATATAAATATTTCCCAATTTTATTCAAGGACAAGCAAATAGGGTGCTTCATGGTCGTTACGTTTGCAATATCCGAATTTTCAAATTGCTGGTAACTAAATTCTAACTTCGTTTTTCGTCGAGGAAATTTGAAGTAGGAAAATTTTTATTGATTCTTGTTATTTAAAACACAAAAACCCAGGTGTAAGAACATAGATTAGTGAGACTTTCAATATTGGATCTGTAAAATTAATTTCTCCGTACTCGGTTTGTTTGTCACAAACGCAGCTTCAAAAATATAAAAAAAGTTTATAAAAAAATTTTAGATATGTTTTATAGTTTTGTGACGGATTAATGTTTTAATAGTTTTTGCTTAAATATTAGCTTACCTTATACAACTTATAAACCGATCAATCTGATAGAAACCGTAGTAAAAGTTTTTACAATAAATAGTTATTTATAATATAAGTGCTAAAAGTGACATTTTATTTTGTGAGAAAGGAAGTTTTGGAACATGACGCCGAAGGCAGAGTGTTCCATGCCTTCAAACAAAATAAAATCACTTTTAGCACGTATATCATACACTATTTTTTCTACAAACACCATTAAAAGTCCAAACTAATGATTTTTTTATTGTCGACATTATTATTACTTTTAAAATCTAATTTCATCTAATTTATCTATGAAATAAATTGCTAAGGTAAAAAAAAATGTTAATTTGTCTTTGTTGACAAGTAACGTCGCGAATTCTTGTTCGATGGAAAGTGATAAAAAAAAGAATTTCTCCCGATTGAAATGAAAGAAGCTACCAATAAAGCTACTTTTAAATTATTGCCTAGTAAGTCAAAGCAACAATACGAATTTACATACGATCGTTTCTTAAAATGGTGTGCTCAGAAAAATGTTAGTGGCAAGAATGCCAGTGAAAAAGTGCTTCTTGCGTACTTTGAAGAAAAGTCCAAAATATGGAAATCGTCTACGCTCTGGTCAAATTAATCCATGGGAAAGGCGACGATGAACATAAATGATCAGGAAATAAGCAGATATTACAAGCTAGTTGCCTTTTTTAAGCGAAAAGGTGAAAGATATCGACCGAAAAAGTCTAAAATATTGATAAGAGAAATAATCGACAAATTTCTCGCAGAAGCCCCGGATGAAATATATATTATGCAAAAAGTAGCCGCAATTCTTGGTGTATTTAGAGCCTGTCGTTAAGAAGAACTGTGTAATTTGACATTAAATAACATCGAAGATTTGGGAACTTCACTAATTGTGCATATACCAGACACAAGAACTAGTGTGTAACGAACCTTTGGAATTAGTGGTACCGTAAGATGGGGTGAATTCGGACGACTGGGGCGAATTCGGACACTCCGTTCTACGCTGAATGTGGTGGGGATATTCATGTAGAGAAACGTTTTAACTTGCTAGTGACGACTGAGGAGCGTTCGGGAGAGTATTGTCAGTACTGATATGATATCAGGTCGGATGAATTGAAAGTTTATTTATCGGACTGTGGAGGATAAAATATTTAATAAAATTTGTGTTTACAGATATTCTGAAAAACTAACTTTTGTAGCTCGGGTACCTATAAGGTAAGGCTATAATATTTTTGTTTGGTGGTGTGTTATTTATTTATGAGTTGTTTTTGCATGAGCAAAAAAAATTATGTACCTGGTTTTTTTATATAAATTTTTGATTGCGAATTTTACTTACAGGCGGGGCGAATTCGGACACGCAATGGTACGAAAATATAACCGCAAATTGGGAATTTCTTTTATGAATTACTCATAGGAAAGCCTTGAAAAGGCTCTAAATGATATCCGGACCAAAAAGAAGACACTATGTCAAGCTTCTGAGTATTATAAAATACCCAAGTCAACCCTCTCGGATAAATCTAGAAAGAAACACATGAAAAAACAAGGTGGCCAGACTGCTCTCTCGGAAACTGAAGAACAATTATTAGTTGTTGGTATACAGAAATTTGCTGAGTGGGGATTTCCTTTGACAAGAAGAGATATCAGATTACTTGTCCAACGTTATCTTGAAAGAAAGGACTAAAGGTGGCATCATTTAAGCAAAACCTTCCTGGATATGAGTGGTTCAGCAACTTTATGAAACGGCACAAATCTTTAACAGAACGACTTGCTCAAAACATAAAACGTGTCAGGTCTCGTGTTGACCGCACCATAGTATCCCAATACTTTGACAATTTAAAAAATAGTCTTGCGGATGTACCACCTCTTAACATCGTAAATTACGATGAAACAAACATGTCAGATGACCCGGGACGCATAAAAGTTCTTTGCAAAAGGGGATCGAAGTATGTGGATCGAATAATAGACTCCAGCAAAAGTAGCACTTCAGTAATGTTCGCAATATCGGCAGCTGGAACTCTCCTACCCCCATATATTGTGTACAAATCTACCCACATCTACGACACGTGTATGGAAGGTGGCGTATATGGCGCTCATTACAATAGAACCAAGAGTGGTTGGTTCGATGGACCAACTTTTGAGGATTGGTTTGATAAAATAGCCATTCCATATTTCAAGAACCTAGAAGGAAAGAAAGTTTTAATCGCGACAACCTTGTAGATATATACACGTATTTAACAACTTGTGAAAATATAACATTGAATTTATTGTTGCCACCAAACTCGACGCATCTCTTACAACCACTAGATGTGGCATTTTTGCGCCACTCAAAAAGCGTGGCGAAAAGTGCTCACCGAATGGAAAGAAAAGCACAAAGGTTGCCTTCCCAAGTCAGAATTCCCAAAAGTCTTTAAAAATATGATGAATGAGATAGGGATGGCCCAAGAAACTAATATAAAGTCAGGTTTTAAAGCGACGGAATCTACCCATTAAATCCCCAAGTAATTTTGAAGAAAATTCCAGAATCCTCAGATCATAACTCGGACGATTCTTTAGTGTGGACGAAGTCCTTTGAGGATATTAAAGAAAGGAGATTTGTAGAGACGCCGAATAAATCTAGAGAAAAAAAACATACACTTGCTCCTGGAAAGTCTATCAAAGCCAGTCACATTGAGAGATCACCCTCATCCTCTCCACTTCCATCTAGCCAAAATGCCGGCCCTTCCCACGAAATTTTCATCAGTGAAAGTGATCCTGAAAACCCCGAAATTGATGCTGAGAAGAGTGAGGAAATGCATACAGTAGACAAGAACTCGTTTATTATTTGTAAAATTAACAAATCCCAGACAGACCGTATCTAAATTTTATGTGGGACATGTAGAAAGTCTCGATAAAGAAATATTTGTTGTAAGTTTCTTGGGAAAAAAAAGTTCTCAAAAAATCGGCGACTTTTTATATATCCACATATAAAAGATGAAAGTGTTGTAGAGCGTAAACAAATCGTAGAGGTTCTCAGTAAAATAAAAAATTGAGAAGAGAGATTTCAATTTAGACCCTTAAGTAAGGTTGTTTTACAATGACTTTCATCTGAAAACCAATCTAAATGGACTTTGTTTTTTATAGTGTAAGCATTGTTATCATAATTATGTGATATGAAACTGCCTGTAAAAATAAAAATGCTTTTACCAAAGAAAAAAAATTTTAAGTTTATTTTTAGAGTGAATTTTTATTTTTAAATTAAACGTTTCTAAACACTCGTAGTTTTCTAATAAAAAAGGTACCATCTACCCCCAATCCTTGAAAATGCATCCTGAAATAATTCTGTCCGAATTCACTCTCTACTACGGTCTCAACTCGGATTATATAAAAAATATATGGATATTCGAATTCACCCCACCTAGCGGGGCGAATTCGGACAGTATATATAGAAAAAAATAAAATGGTAGCGCCCACATTCTGAAACATTTTTTACCAGTTATCAATAGTCAACATATCAATGATTATATATTTATTTTTTTGTTTTAAAGTAATACAAGATACAACCTTTATTTACAAAAAACCTCAAAAATCGTCCGAATTCGCCCCATCTTACGGTACCTATAATATGAACTATTGTCAAAAGTACCTGCCCGGGTACATATCTTACCAAAGTAAATTGTGTAACAACCACCAGTAAGATTGGCCATGGAGTTTCTTATTCTAATTGTATTTTTAGTAATTGTACTTTAAATTGAATAAATAATTTATTTTGATCTTAGTATTACGTTTCTGTAATTTCTTATCTGTGTTAAAAGTAAATCACTTTCAGCACAAATGGTAAAATTAATTACTTTTAACACCAGTGTCATAAAATGACATTTTAGACACTGACAGCATGCATTAAAAATCAAACTTTTACTGACGTTTGTAGAAAAAACATTTTATGAATATAATTATGATTTTAATTAAAAAAAATAGAGTAAAATTAAAAAGTAGAATAAGAATATATTAACAAAACCAATTATAATTAAAGTAGTAAAAGAGACAAAACTTTAAAAATTAACAGCGCTTTTTAAGGGAAATTGTACAGGGTCTTTCAACGAGGACTGAACACCACCATATGTGTGGCTTCTCTAATTAAAAAAAAAAGTGAAATTGCCATTTAGTTTTTTTTCGCAGAATTTAATATTAAACTAATTTAAATTGAAACAAAGGAAAACACTACATTAAATTAATATTTCCCCAATGGTAAAATAGTAATAAACTCTACACTTGTTTTGGCATTTCCGGTATTTATTGTAACTTTTTTCTATTTTTAAGTTAAAATCGCAAATTTCACATATAAATTAAGATAAATCTGTTGTTTCCAAAAATTAATACGAAATCTTTATTATGAAATGTATCGAAAATAATAAGAAGCTGTAAAAAAAAGGTGTTAATAAAATGGTAATTTTATGTCGTATCTCTTTGGTTTAATTTTAAAAAAATTTTAAGTGTTCTTTAAGGTCTTTCGAAAAAAAAACACACACAAAAAAGCTATTTTACATTGTTGAATAAACCTGTACAATATGAGGAGTTCCATATTTGGTTAAACATGCATATATTTATATAAAATTAGGAATTCTCAATAAAAAAACTAGCAAACAACCATAAAAGCTGCCGCGTAAGAAACTTTACAAAAAAAATTGTTTTTTTTTTAATTTTTAAAGTTCTGAATCATTGTTTTTATATTTTCCTAATGGCTAGATTTAGCATTGTTATACCCCCTTTATTTGCTTAACAAGAAGAGAATTATAATTTCAGATTTAACTTTTTCTTTTAGACCTTATCACCTTTGCATTTTTTTTTATAGCTTTTTTTATCCTCAAAACATAAATCTTGTTTTCGGACTTGACAAAAATTAAAAAAAAAATAAACAAGCTTTTTAAGAGTACTAAATAAAACCTGTTATTTTATTTTATTTCCTACTGATTTGCTAAATTTAATACAAAAAGTACTTTTATAAATAACAGATATGTCCTTCATAAGCTAAAATATTTTCAATTTTTATTACAGACTGTCTACACGATTTACTTGGCGGTCGATACATTCGCAGTATCCAAATTTTCAATTTGCCGGTAACTTAATTTTACCTTCGTTTTCCGTCGACAAACTTTGAAATAGCAGCAGCAAAATTATTGATTCATGTTATTTAAAATAAAAACGAAGTCAAAATAAAAACAAAGGTGTGCCAGTAAAAATTTTACCTCCAACTTAAAACAATGGTAAATCGCCTAATTGTGCGACTCACGCCTTAAGTCAAAATAAATACGAGTACGTTAACTGTAGGTTTTTACCTGAACAGAAAGGTAGTAATATAAACTTAAGCCATTCAAAAATCCCAAATGATCCAATTTTAATTTTTGAAAAAAAAAGTTTGAACGCTTAAGATCTCTAGTATACGTGAAAACACATTTAAATGACTAGGATGAGTATTTTAGACTCTGCCCAATTTGCAAAATTGTCAATTTTTTCAAACGAAATTAGAATGCAAAACTATTATGCAAAAACTATTGAACGGATTATAACGAAATTTGACGTGATGTTTTTACTATAACATAAAGGTTTATCTGGCCAAGAATGAAGATCCTTAGAGAAATCTAAGGATCCAAAAAATGCATGCAAAAAAAAATATTTTTTCTGGTTTCTTAGTTAATTGCCTTTGTTGCGGTCCCAAAAAACGACATCTAATGAAGAATACCGCAAAAGACGCGAACGCGAAGCTGCGAAAGCATCCACACTCGCGTTTTACGACTTTATCGGGCATTCTTGACGTGAGTGTAGAGCCATCCTAACAATCCGTGATCAATTTTTTTTCAATTGTGGAGGATTATTTGTCACAAGTTTCTTGAAGTACATATCCCGACCTTTCTTCACCTGACGCAAGCCGTCTATAAATTATCATATGGTTAGTTCTGGTTAGTCAGTGAAAGTAGTGGCTTGGAAAGATATAATATCTTTTCAAATAAAATTAAAGTCAATAAATTTCATAAAAGAAGCACATATCTATTAAAGTCGCTAACATACAGCAAACATATACTTTTTATTTAAAAAAATGCAGTTTTAATAAGTTTAAATTAACAGTTTTGAAAAAAATTGTGAAGGCATTCTACAAAGCTAAATCCTTTTTTTTTCATATAAGGAATAATACCATGGGTTCAAAACAAACAATGTATTATTTTATCATTTTAATTTTTTCTTACTAACAACTATATATCAAACAAACCATATTATATATTTACTTTTATGCCCTTTTCGATTTTTACTGTACCTAACATTGCTTATGTCTTTGTTGTTGATTTTTAATATGTTTAATTTTTAAGAGTCGCGTAGTCAGTTTCAATTAAATGCCAATAAAATTAGTTCTTTAATATATTTTAACTTTTATGTAGAAAAATTAGCTCAAAATATATTTGAAAGTTTAAATTTTAACACGAATATAGGTATTAAAACAATTAAGAGGATTTTCCTTTTTTTATATTAGAGTTAGTTTAATATAGAGTTTAATTAGAAAGAAATCAACATTATGCACCATTCCCACAAGTAGTAATAAAATAAGTAAACCAGAAAACAGATTTACTTTTTAAAGACTCTTTTTAATATTTGGTAAATGTGACTTCACAAAATTAGCCGATACTACGTTTATTGTGCATATAATACAAGGTGTAAGATGTGTAAGATTAATCATATAAAGTATTGCTATTTTAAAATTTAAAACTCGTTCTAACTAGAGAAATCAATTATTTTAATCGGTAACTAATAGGGTAGTTTCTGGTAAATATTTTTATTAAATTAATTATGTATCATACAATATACCTTTTCTTATATATTTTAATATTTATTATTTTTATTTACCCTACAAATTAGTTTTGAAATTAAATTTAATAAGCACAACTAGCTGGCACATGAACTAAAATACCTAAGTTTTTTAATTTTATTAAAATAATAATTTTTGGTTTATTGTAAAAGTGCTTTACATATTATAGATCTCATAAGATGAAATGACAATTCAATAAAATTAATTTTATGCTATGTCGATGTTTAGAACGATTTGCATTTGCAGCGGTTTAATCAGGGTATTTAGGTTCTTTAGTTGTATTTATAATTTATATTCTTGAAGGATTATTTTCACAAATAATGATCATCAAATACCTTGAAAATTAAGAACCTTTTGAAAAATATGTATGTGCCCTGTCTTTAACCGAACTTTAAATATTTGATTTTTACTTATACTTTTTCAGTTGCTTCCAAAATTATGGATTTGGATAAAAAAAACAGTGTGAGTACCAAAAGGTGATCACCATAAGATTAAAAGTTATGCTCAAAAAAGAAGTGTGTATTATAATTTTTAAAATTGTACATATTGTTTCTTTCATTTAAATATTTAAAAATGCATTTATTTTTCTTATATGTATTTGTTTTAGAAATTACTGATACAATATTAAGTTTATTTAAATTTTTATAAATTCCCTTTTATTTATGTAGTTACGGGTATGTTATATTTTTTGAAAAATATTTACTGCCATAAAGAAATTAAGGTTTTATGCGTTAACAGGTATGCCTATTAAAACTTACCTGTTTTAATTTTCCTTTTTTTTTACTAGAATCCTTACCACGTACATTATTATATTTATTATCGTATTTTGTAAAAAATATTTAGCCTACTTGATCTGTCATATTCTGTTATACAGATTAAGGCATATCTATAAAATATTCATTAGCTGTCTCATAAAACAAAATTAAGAAAAAGAGCAAGAGAGTCGTCTTTTTATATAAGTTTTGTTTTTTACCATACCACAAGTTTTTATTCACTAACATATTTTATATAAAAAAATTCTGATAATTATTGCAAAGCAATAAATTGGCTTCCCAACTGTTTAATTTTCATTAAAAAAGCAAACATCCGGTTTACCTATATTTAAAAAACATCTTGCTCAACCGGAATTAACGTTTCTGGATAAAGCTGCCATTGTTGATAGAGAATAAAAAACAAAGATAAAAATTATTTTAATCGAATTTACAATAATTTTTTCAAACAATGAGCTAATATATTAAAATAATATAGTAGAACATGCTGTATCTAAAATGTTTTCAACTTTTGGTGGAATACATTTTGTTTGAAAAAAGAATGCTATACGGTAACTGCTTCTATTAAAATTTAATTAGAGTTTACAAACTCTAAAAAAATATGAAACTCTTAAATATTAAAATTTTACTGAAACTTCGTCTGTATAAAGTTTCTGTCAAAACTGGACATGACAAACAAGCTGTTTTCCACAGCTGCATCTACCAGCTAACGATATTGTTAAATAGTTACCAAGGTACTAACCAATAGAGATCTGAAAATTACCTGTTTGCTTTGGTAATCTTTTGTAAAAATAAGCTGCCTGAACTGCAGTACCATGCGAGCATTTTCCAAGCAGTTAAATTTTAACCGAACAGTAATTTGGTGAAAATTTGGCTGCTTTTCACTATTTTGTTTGCAATTTAATTTGCATATTTCCTATAAGGGAACAGCATTTAAAAATTTAAGTATTTTCGTTTTTGTTACTTATCAAGGTTTATGTTTCCATACAATCTTAAAACGGGTAACACGTTAAGTATTTTTTGCAGTGCGATAATAATATTTTATGACTTGCTTTTTTTAATAAAACTCACAACTTTCGTGTTGTTATTGCTTTGAAATTATATTTGAATTCTGCGTAAGGCAATAAACCTTAATTAATTTTTTTATTTTAAATTTGGGATATAAGACATCGAGTTTATTAACATACCAATTTAACTTTTGTTGTAGATATTTTGCTTTTTTTTACGTTGTAACTTGTTTTATAGGACGCTTCCTATTGCATACACCATCTCTGACACTACTAACAGAGGTTGTGTTTTATTGCGTTTTCATTATATTTTTGTCATGAAAAACAGCCAAAATTAATTTACTCTTTGCGGATGATCGAACACGAGATCAGGACAATTTTCTTTCTTTATAAAACTTCTTATGCGCAAGCTTTCTTTACCTAACTTATGAGCGAAAAAATAGAAAAAAAAACAAAGTTATTTTAATTTATATATCTCCCTATTTATTATTTGTTTTTTCTCTGTATACTTTAGACATTTTGGTCAAGGAAATAAAGCGCTGAACCTCCGAATTTTGTGCAGTAAGATGGATCGAAATGCTAATTTTTGCATTTGTTTCGTTAGGGCGTCTAGAAAATTTGTGACCCTATATGATCAAAAAGAAATGAAAATTGCTTAGGAGCATGGGAAAATGTATGTTTAAAGTAATTCTCAAAGAGTTAAAAAATAAAAAAATTATATCTCGCAAAATATTGACAAAAATAAGTTCAATTTTGGTAAATATTTTTCATTATTCGTGCAATTAATGCCTGAACAATTTCTACACACGACGCTGCAGTTTAAAACATGCTTGCTGCATTTACATGAAATTCCGCAATTTGTTTTGCACTTAAGGAATATTAAGTCCTTATGCTTGGTAGACCAGGTAGTCATTTTTATGCGAACTAAGGTTTGTTCTTGAGTTTCCATCCCCAGTCTGTTGGATTCAAATTTTCGTCTTCTCCGTAGTATAGTAGATAAGAGTAAAATAGTATAAATAATATAGTTTATGTGAGAGTAAAAGGTAAGAAAACTTATTCCTTACCTGAAATTTCACCAATGCTATCAACTCCATTAAAAGCACCAAATAAAAAAACGGTTCCTCTAGAACTGTTACTGTAGTGATATTCGTGCGAGCTCAAAACCTCCCGGGGTAACGAGTTTCGGCTAATTATATTACATGTTTTTACCAAACTTCAGGAAACCACCTTGAAACCAGCCATTCTGGGCACTAGGTACCTCGAAGACCGTTACTGCTTTGGAGAAAACTAATAGTGGAACGAGGCAGTGTAGTTCACTGTCTCCAAAAGACGGTTATAGTCGCTGTGGCAAGCATTGTCTGCCAATTTTCATCCACTCCTTATAAGCGGGCAGGTCTTGCAAAACAACGAATTATTTAATCCTCACAAAGACCTTACTCCGCATCAACAATTTGCATTTATTTTCGCAGATCTATTTAATAAGTTTATAATTGTCTTTCCAGCAAGAAATCTTTCCTTTTTCAACATGTACTTATATTTTTCAAATAAGACCCTGCTTAAAATACTGTTCCTATGTCTGAGGAATGGCTCCTGGATGAAATCGTCCAATCGATCCTGTATTAATAAACTTGCCTTTTACAGTTCTATACAGTTCTAACATTATTTTATACGGTAAGGGTTTTAATGTTAAAATTATTCTATTAAACATTAGGGTACATTTTTACAAAACTGCTTAAATCCATTCATTTAAAAAAAAAAGTAATTATTTTATATAAATTGAAATAAATAGTAAAATTTAATTAACAGCTCTACTGCAAATATATATTTGCAGTAGGGCGAAAATACTGCTTTTTTAATTCTTCTTACTTACTTTAGATTTTACTCAGCGCCGCCTGACGTGGTATGGCAAAATACTCATTCGAATTTCACAAACCCGTGAACTAATGGGTGGCCATTTTTCCTTTGTCAAAAGGTGTCTGTTTTGCGATTTTTGAATATCATAGCCATGCCCACATAGATGGCACTTTTTAACATTATTTAAATTGTTTACTATTTAACATCTTTTCTTATTAATATGCTTTACTGGTTGCATTGGAGTTAGTCTGTTAGATGGCGCCAGAGTCATTTAAATATTTTCTTATTTTTATAAAGGATAGTTTTATAGACTTGTAGAGCCTTCGTCAGTCGTGTCTTGGTTTACAGCGGTGGTGACCATCCCCAACAAGGGTGAAACATGTAGCCGACTTAGCCACACAGTTGTTGGTGTTTATTAAGAATAGCAAGTCGACATATATTAAATCGTAAAGCTTTGTAAAAATAATAATCCTCCTAAAAAAGCAGCCAAGATATGTTTGTTTTGTTTCAATACCTACTATTAGGGGTGTAATTGCCACTGGGCAATTTTCTAGAAAATTACTATTTTTTTTACAAACTACTCTATTAACCTTACTAAGATTCTAAACTTTTTTTGGTTTCACACTTTTTGTTTATATGACCTAAAATTGGGACAGGAGAAAAAGTGGAAAGTCCACTAATTAAAGTACATATAAGCTTAATGTTTAGCTGATTCCTAGTAAGTTCACTGTGGTACTATTTTTCTTAATGTTTAGCTGATTCCTAGTAAGTTCACTGTGGTACTATTTTTTTAACTTAAAGATATTTTCCATAAAGTTTTTTTCAATTATATGCCCTTCATATTTGGTATACAAAATATAAATAAAGTTCAGGAAAAGCAGCATGGTAAAATTTTAGTATAAATAGTTTTTTCACATACTTCTTCTTTAGGTTTCGGCGTTATCACGACCTCAATTTGAAATCGTTTAGATTTCATCATTTAACAAAATCAAGTAACTCTGGCATTTTTCTTAAATATGGTCAGCCACCACTCTTCTCATTGTTGTATTTTTGTATTCCTTTAGCCCATTCAGTGACAATGAAAGAAACCTATAACAACTTAGCAACCATATTAAATCGTGTTAAATATGAACACTATCAGTGGGATATCTGTGGAGATTTAAAAATCATGGTATCTTGCTAGGACTTCAAGTGGATTTTACAAAGTATTGCTACTACCGTAAAAAGGATTAGCCTTATAGAACTTCTTTTGAACCTGGTACTTCAAACATTAAATATGCCACCTTGTTAACTCAAAAAAGGTGCTGATACCGCCTCTTCATATTAAGTTTGGACTAATGAAAAACTTTGTCAAAGCCATGGACAAAGAAGGTAGTGGTTTCCAGTTCCTAAAAGAAATATTTCCTCAACTAAGTAATGCAAAATTAAAAGAAGGCATATTTATTGGACCTTAGATAAGGAAGCTCCTGGATGATCGCCTTTTTCAAGAACTATTAAATAAAAAGTAATTGGCAGCTGGAACCTGTTTTGTACGTGTAATGAAAGATGAAGACTATAAAAGCCTCATAGATGAACTGTTAAAAACCTATGAATTACTAGGGTGTCGCATGTCCCTTAAAATACATCTTTTGCACTTTTTTTCGCAAAATTTGGGTGCAGTAAGCGACAAACAAGGAGAGAGGTTTCACCAGGACATCAGGACGATGGAAACAAAATACCAGGGACGCTGGAACCCATCTATGTTGGGCGACTACTGTTGGCTTTTAAAAAGGGATGATGCTGCAGAACACAAAAGGAAAAAGTAATCGTACGTTTTTGTCGGTGTATCATATCTCGTGCAATATATTTTTTATTCACATAACAACCAATCCTCAGAAATGTTTTTGCATAGATTCCACAAGTTTTATATGTTTATATTAAATAAATATATTAAATTGTAAAAATATGTCGGCTCCTCTTTTTTCTCCTTATAAAACAAAAAAACTGTACGTGTTACAGTAATTAGCTTATTATTTTCGGATTTAGGACTTATTCTTACTTATTATTATTATAATACTTCAAACAAACCTATTTTTATTAATGTTTCTTTAAATAAAAATTAAATTTGTTGACTTGTGTTATTCTATAAAATTGTAGAAAATTTAGATTTTTTGAATTTTCATTATTTGGCATTAAGAAAATGTTAATAAAAATATAATTAAAATTTAATTTTTTAAATTTTATCTGTACTTATGTTTTTTGTATCTTATTTTTGACAAAATATTCATTGGGTACTCGCTAGACATGCAAGAAGAGGCCGCTTTAATCCAGGTCCTAGGATAGTTTTTTGGTTTTTTTAAAGAGGTTTTTTAAGTTATCTTTAAATTTGTAAGAGTAAATTGATTTGTGCACTTTGTTCGTGCACATATCTATACCCTGAAATCAGGACCAAAGTACCTTCTTGCACGTCTGGCGTTTTATTATAAATAAATTTGCATTGACAATATAGAACATATCTCAACTTTGTTTCTGCTTAACCTTGATAAAAAACATATTTAGACCTGAGAAAATTGTCTATTAACTGATAAAAAAAAAACAAGCTAGAGCAGTTTTAAGTACTCCTAGGGTCTAAGCATAAATATATTTTTTTTGCAGAAAAGATAGCGAATAGCGTTCCTGTAACGTTAAAAGTTTTAAAATATTTAGGTATCACCCGAGTTCTCCATTGTTCTCAAAATTAAAAACTTGCACTCTAATAAAAGTGCCGGCAACTTCCTAAACGTTTAATTTTCTTTCATTTTAAAATAGATGAAAATGTCTCATCAGTTCTACGTACACCTTGAAGCTTATGGATTGGCCTCTTATGACACTTGTTGCTTTATATAAGACTGAAGTTTTATCCGTATATATAAAAAGAATCCGCCAGTGATTTTAATACACCTTTGCATGTTTATTGTGTACTAAAAATCCGATTTGATAAAGTTATGTTGTATAAGAGTAATAGTAGGTTATTTTGTAAATAACTAACTTAAAATAAAGTTATTTTGTAAATACTCCAGGGTTAACGTAAATATTAACCACGAATTTAATGTTGTTTAAGTTATATATTTAAATAGGACGTATATAAGAATATATATTTTTGACGGAGGTATTAAATATACCCAATAATTTTTATTATACACACACAAAAATTTAAATACACATTTTATTTGCTCTTGAATCCAAACTAAATCCAGTTGTTTCACACTCACTTAAGAATGAAAAATGCAATTCTTTTAGATTGTAACATTTTTCGTATGAAAACCTTTTCGTTTTTATTTAAGGACAATAAGTGCACCTTTTATGGATTGTATTTTTTTTATTTCGCAAGTAGTAGTTAACTGCTTATTTCTGATTCAAATTGGGAGGTCTTCGCTCATAAGGTCGGGGTAATCGGCCTTTTCACTTTTTAAAATCTCACCCAGTTAAAGAATAAAAAGACGTGCTTTTTTCTTTTTCTTTTTTTTGATTTACGTAGGTGTTTTAAAAACTGTTTTATTGAATCATGAAGAGTTTTCGTTTTTTTTTTGGAATATCTCAGCCGCATTAAATAATTTTTTTAGTTTTGCTTGCGCCAAAGGTCTTCTAAGCGCGGATGAAACACATTTTTTTTTAATTTGCGGGAATATTTTTCGGGCTTTACAACTGTTTTATATTTTTTAAACAACGCCTATTGACCCACATTATGACGAAAACTATTTATGTGATGTGTCTTTAGTAGATCTAGCTTTATAAATTTTTTCATAATTTTTGAAATTGCGATAAGGGGTCAAAAAAACGAAATCTATTTTTTTCGCTATTTTTCGATATTTTTTTAGGAAAACCTTTTAATTTTATTAAAAGGGTTTAAGATAAACTGTTAAAGACAATTTTTAATTTAAATTTGCTTTTACTTTTTAATAATATGTTAAAAAAATTTTTTATTATTTTTCTTGTTTACTTTTTAATCCAAAAGGTATTTAAAACTTCTATTCTTTAGAAAAATAAAAAATAATAATAATAAAATTAAGTTTTTCGAAAAAAATATCAAAAAATAGCGAAAACAAATAAATTTTGAATTTTTTAACCCCCTTTCAGAAGCTATGAAAAAATTCATGAAGCTAGTTCCATTAAAGACACATCATCTATCACTTCCGGTTTAACCGAAAACGACATCAACTTTGATTTTTTTAATGGAACACCCTCTATATTTTTCGGAATTTGGATTCTACGGATCATTTCTGATATAAAATCTATATTATATCCTATACCTATCTCTGCTTGTTTTTAAGAAAATGGCGATTAAAGATGTCCAAACTACATTATGCAGTTTTATGGGAAATCAAATAAATGTTATAAAAATTTATGTTTAATTTTATTCTTCCTGAAGACTCTCTGTGGAGGTCATAATAAAACTGCTTTCGGCATTACCGGAAGTACTGCGAAATTTAACTTTTCTAATAATGTTACTTCAAAAATGTTAATGCAACACCCTGTATATATTTTTTTTAATTTAAATTTTACAAGTCATTCCTGATATAAAATCTCTATTATATCCTATATCTCTTTGTTAGTTTTTAAGAAAAGGGCGATTGAAATGTTCAAACGACCGCACATTATGCAGTTATAGGGGCAAACAATTTTCTCAAAAACTAACAAAGATAGGTATATGATATAATATACATTTTTTTATTAGGAATGAGCCGTAGAATCCAAATTTTAAAAATATACAGGGTGTTGCATTAAAATTTTTGAAGTAACATTATTAGAAAAGTCAATTTTCGACTTCCGGGTAAGCCGGAACTATTTTTATTATGACCCCCACAAATAGGGTCTTTAAAAAGAATTAAATTAAACATATAAAATTTTTATAACATTTATTTGTTTTCCCATAAAACTGCATAATGTGCGGTCGTTTGGACATCTTCAATCGCCCTTTTCTCAAAAACAAGCAGAGATAGGTATAGGATATATCTCTTTTCTGATATAAAATCTATATTATAATATAGATTTTATATCAGAAATGATCCGTAGAATCCAAATCCCGAAAAATATACAGGGTGTTTCATTGAAAAAATCCAAGTTGATGTCTTTTCCGGTTAAACCGGAAGTGATAGGAACGTGTTATAATATCCAAAATCGGCATCTTATGATATATCATATTCCAAAATTTGAAAGCCATATTTTTTATTAAAAAAAATAAAGGGCTGGGTAGTGATTTCGTTGTCAACGGTATATACAGGTCCGGCAAAATGAACAACCCATTTTTAAATTGCTTATAAAAATTTATTAACTTAAAACAAAACAAAGGAACATGTATTCTTAAACAAGAAAGATGGGAGTTTATTATGCTTTCAATATGGTGTGCCGCAATGACCGCCACCCTCTTCAATACATTCTTCTAACTGGTTCATAAATTTTTCTCATTATGATTTAAATAACTGCCTAGAAATAGCGTGGATTCCATTGGCACATTTGTTTTTATTTCTTGAACAGCGTGATCTTGTATGGGTGTGAAAATTCAGCTTTTTTAACATTCTTCTGCATACTCTGCTCAGATAAATTTAAAACAGTAGCATGTTTAACAACAGATTTTGGGACTAGCGATAATTGCATTTCTAATCCTGTCTTCGTTCAGTGCATTGCATGCAGATCTTGGCCGCCTCACTTGACTTCATGTCTAAAACGGATCCTCCTGTCCCCTCCATTTACGAATCCAACCGTAATGGTCTTCTTCCGCTGTGACACTGTCGGTCATTAAATTGACGTCGAAAACACCTTTTGAATTTGGCTATAATGGAATTATATTCAATAAATTTTTCGATACCAAAAAAATGCGTGGGATGTCTGTTAACCATCGCGGCATTTTGACAACTACCGTATCAATTTTAATAAACTCTCCAAAGCCTTACTTTTCCAAATAAAAATATCGCCATAGTGAATACTCGATACATTTTTTTTATATTAAAGAAACAAAATAGGTAATACATTTTGTTGACCCTTTGTATATATATATATATATATATATATATATATATATATATATATATATATATATATATATATATATATATATATATATATATATATATATATATATATATATATATATATATATATATATATATAGATATATAGATATATGAATATATATATATATATGTATATATATATATATATATATATATATATATATATATATATATATATATATATATATATATATATATATATATATATATATATAGCAGTCCCCAAAATTAACGCAAGATTCGAATTTGCCGCCATTTGTGCAGTGAAGTGTTGGCAACCCCTGAAAAAAGCAATTTGACAGCTAACAAAGATAGTTAAAAAAATGGAGCGTTACATAATAATATTTCAAAATAGTGAAAGCTATACATAGTTCGAAACTTTTATACAAAATATGGTCGGAATAGTGTTCTGAATCTCTGTCAACTGTGAAGAGATTAATTGAAAAATTCATGGAGACTGATCCTTTGGAGACGCCAAACACACTGGTCGTCCAAAAACAAGCCGTTCAAATGTGAATATCGAAGCAGTGCGTGAGAGTGTTGCTGACAATCCAGGAACCTCAATTCACTGCCGACAAGAATTGCAAATTTTAAGAAGCTCTCTACAGCGTATACTCACCAAAGATCTGTGTCTTCATGCTTACAAGATTCAATTAACACAACAATTGAAGCCTAATGACCATGTAATGAGAGAAGAGAGTTCGCGCGAATGGATTATTGAACATCAACAAATGGACCCTTGATTTTTTCGACAAAATCATCCTAAGCGATGAAGCACATTTTCATCTAGATGGCTTTGTTAATCGCCAAAATTGTGCCGCATTTAGGGTTCGGAGGAACCTATGTGATTGTCGAAAAATCAAAATGCACCCACAACGCGTGACTGTATGGTGTGGATTTTGGGCTGGATACACAATTGGGCCATATTTTGAAAATGATGCTGGTCAAGCAGTGACTGTTACTGGTGCTCGATATTGCGACATGATTGGTTTAAGTTCTTTCGCCAAAATTGTTTGGATGATATTGATGTGTCCAATATGTGGTTTCAACAAGACGGTGCCACATGTCATACAGCCCGTGAAACAATTCAATTACTGCATGAGACATTTCCAGGTCGTGTACTTCTTGTTTCGGTGATCAAAATTGGCCCCTAGATCGTGTGATTTAACACCATTAGACTTCTTTTTATGGGGTTATTTGAAATCACAAGTTTATGTCAACAAACCCACAACCACCGCATTAAAAGGAGGAGATTCAACGCTGCATCAACGCAATTCAGCCACATTTATGCAGAATGGTCATGGAAAATTTGAAAGATAGTGCATGCATGCAAAGCCGTGGAGGCCATTTGCCCGATGTGTTATTCCATACATAACCCTATCCTATACTTATGAGTCAATAAAAATATAACTATCAAAAGACTAAAAAACGGTGTTTTCTATTTAATTCAAATCTTGCGTTATTTTGTATATTAATTCCCTTTATACATATATATATATATATATATATATATATATATATATATATATATATATATATATATATATATATATATATATATATATATATATATATAAATATATATATATATATATATATATATATATATATATATATATATATATATATATATATATATATATATATATACATCTATATATATATATATATATATATATATATATATATATATATATTATCCTAACCTGTGTCAATAGGCTTTTTAAACAAATATTAAACATTTTTAAAGCCTAAAAAAAAATTGAATTTTCCTTCAAAAATGTATGAAAAAAATTGTTCTTTATCCGCGCTTAGAAGACATTTAATAGAAACAAAACAGTTTATGATGCTCCTACGTGAATTAAAAAAAAAGGAAAAAGCACTTCTTTTTATTCTCAACCAGCCTAGCTGGATTGGGATTTTAAAAAGTGAAAAGGCCGATTACTTCCCCGTATGCTCCAAGGCCCTTTAGTATGTTACTTGGCGAAAAAATTCCTATCATGCCTCGTCTGTTTGCTGCTCCGTTTGCAACTAGTAGGAAGATAATACATAAAATGTTACATAGGACAGTTTTTTTTGTAAAAATGACAGATGTGTAAAAAAAAAGTCCGATTTTTATCAAAATTGTGAGTTTTAAAAATGTATATCTTATGAACGATTAATAATTTACTTAGGATTGAGATTATTACTATGCCACCACAAATTAAGCATATCGTATTAAAGTAGCTTTTTTTATTTTTACAGGGAACCCTCCACCACAATTTAAATGGCTTAAAGATGGCAACCCTATCACCGAATTTTCAACGGATCCGTTTTACAAAATTATATCCGCCAGACACGAAGACGGTGGAAGTTATCGTTGTATAGCGGCTAACAAAATTGGCTCAATCCTCAGTGAAGAAATTAAAATAGTAGTTGCCTGTAAGTAGACTTTATTTTTAAAAAACCTTATTTTACTTTTTTATCTTTTACATGGTACTTTATTAATATATTAATTTGAAGCAGGTAAATACAGTTTACTTCCCTAGAGAAGTAAGTCGAGACCAGAGCGGAAATACTTGAAATAAAGTTTTACTTCAAGTACTTTTCTGTACTTAAAGGATGTTAACGGCACCAAGAATGGTAAAATTACTATTATTTTTAAATACCTTTAATATTATAGGTACTTTAAAAATACATCAAAATATTGTATTAATAGTAGTTTTAAAATTTTTGGAACATATTTTTTATCTGTTTCTAAGTTAAATTTTATTTCACAATCTATATATCTCGCCACTTTCTTCTCTTCAAGCCCTTCTACCAGCGTTATTATTTTTTTTAATACGGAACCAACTTGTTTTAATTAATAATCATAATACTTAAAGGATTATGACTTTAGGGGATGTGCATTTAATTTAACATACGTTTGTTGTTAGGGAAAGAAGAAAAATGATGATTTATTAAATTAGTAAAACTGCAGAAAATATTGGGTTAATCCCTAGTTTAGGGAGGTCATAAGGTTTTAAAATATAAAATAAAAAATGCATTCGGATCAAATTAAAAAATTATATTGGACCTCCAAACCCGAAAAATTGCCAAAAAAATAACTTTGCTAAAAATCTCAATACATACATCACAATAACAGACTTTACATATTAGGTAAATCGTAAAATTATCAAAGTATACATTTTCTTTTGCGCTAATACATTTTAGGCGACCATTTAACTTGATGTTATTAAAAAAAATCCTAATCAAGTAAAACTACTTTTACTTTCAGTACTTTTATTTATTTCAGTTACCTTGGTTTACTTCAAGTACTTTGTTTTACTTTAAGTACTTTGTTTTACTTTAAGTACTTTGTTTTGCTTCAAGTAAAATACTTGTGTAGTACTTCAAGTACTTTTTGAATTTACTTGGAAAAGCAAATACATTTTACCGAGTACTTGTACTTGAAGTTCTTTTTAAAAAAGCTTGAACTTGGTACTTGTACTTGAAGTACTATTTGAGAGTAATTTGACAGCTCTGGTCGAGACTTACCTCCCTACGGGAGTACGCAATAAATACTTCCTTGGCATCCTTCATTAAACTCCAAAATGTATTCTTACCGTCAGTATATTTAACTGTTTGTCGCTTCTTAAAATTAGAGCAAACCATACTGTCTACAGCATATTTTCTTATTTTTTTTACCGTTTGATTTACTAAAACAAAAAGGCTAATGGTGCACTTTACATTTTAATAAAGAAAATTATTGCCACCACGCGAGATTTTATATTTATTTTTATGGTAGGACCTAAATAGCAACGAAATACTTATTAACATTCCCGATGGCTATTTAGATTGTGTTCTTACATGCAACCGCTATTTTACAATATTTTCTATAATTCTTAAATAGAAAAATTAGAATTTTAAAAATTAAAGAGTTTTTAAACAATTTAAATGTTACCGTTATGTTTTAAGTCGAATGATTTTAAGGTTTTAAATGGGTTAATGTAAAATTCTAGTCGATATGGTTATAGTTTCCTTATAATTTTTTCATTAAACATATTTTGAAAATATGTTACATCATTCGTAGTAAGATCACGGCTACCTTGGCCTCGTTATTAGTAAAATGATCACGGCCACCTTGGCCCTATAATATGCAAAAAATGTCTAAAAAAAAACACCGCAATGAAAAATCGTCAAGAAAATTTAGGTGTAAAAAATATTTTTTTAGCTGTGCAATACCTAATTTGTTATATTTTTAAAAGTCATACAACTTTTAAGATTAGAAAACAGTTATTGCTGCTTATAGAGTTACCAAATGGAATTATATTTAAGGTAGTTTACTCTTAGAACGGCTTTTTTTTTCAATTAAATGAAATGAATGATGATCTAATTAAAATAAAACGAATTTTTTTATCGTCTGTGAAACGAGATATTACCAATCAAATTGTGCCTAATTAACATTGTCGGTATCTTTCATGTATGAAAGCCGTGCATTTATTTCAAAATATTTCGAAAACGGTTCTTACCAATGAGTTGACAGCATAGATAGAGAAAGCATTATATTCATAAACGCAATCGAGAGCTGCGCCCAACATGTTTGTGTTTATTATTGGCGATAGAATGGTACAAGCATAGTTTGTGCTTACTTGTGAAATGATAATCCAGAAATCATATCCGTCACTTTACACACTTGGCACTGCCGTACCATTTTAATTTATTAAAAGTACTTCCACAAAACTGAAATTTATACAACAATTGTCACAAAAATAACCTAAACAACGAGAAACCTTTATATTAAAACGCCATATTGAATGTGTCATCTGTCGAGCGAAGCCGAAGGCCGAAAGTGGCCGAAGTACGCATCTACGAAATATGCACTGTTGTCACGTTGTTTAGCGCCTTTATTAGTAGCTGTCCAAAAACAAAATAGTATTTTGACATTATCACTTTTTTATGTAATACTTTATAGTAATAAATATAACAAATATTATTCACAGTTTAAAGTACAGTAAGTAATTTTAAGAATAAATTAAGTAAAATTTAATCATAATATACTATCAAGTAAATGAAACAAAAAGATACTTGGCGGCCACGCTTTACGACTTTACGACCGAAATAGTATCTGTAGTAACCATTTTTCCGGGTTTTTTTGGATTTTATTGTTTGAGTACAGAGGTTGATTCATCGCTAGGTAGAACCTTAGCATGTACGAGAAATCGATGCTTTCTCCAGTTAACCTAACAGCTCATTGGTTCTTACGATATTTTATAAAAAGTAATGCAATAAATATCAAAGTATTAGAAAATTTAAAAAAAAAACTTAATTTTTTGATCGTTTTGTTAAAAAGATAATGATTTTTAAAAGTTTACATGTGTTGTGTACAGTCTCCCACAAAAATTATATTTTTAAGCAATGAGTACCTCTAACTTTTGGTAAAGCGTATTCGATCTTATTTGGAACAGCGCTAACTTTGTGGTCCATTCAAAACACTGCATCACAAATTAAACTAATATAGAAAAATATATAATGATCTATACTGCTACTAGTCAAGGGAATCCCGGTCCGTTCAACAATCAATTTTTGTTAGAAAGAGATAGGCGAGTTCGGTGTGGTTGGCATGGAACAGACGAAGATAAAAGATTTTCATCCCAATCTCGATTTGACTTGTGGATGGGCCGGGCTTTACTTACTATAAGGCCATACTTTTGACTACGACTGTCGCGCGTAAACTACCTTATGTTGTCAAATGAAAATTTAGTTTTATTATTGTTTTGGCATCAACATGAAGTACGATTTTAAAATTTGGAATACTATTTTTGTGTTTATTTCCAGTAGCTTATTCTATTGCAAAAAAGTACAAAAACTGTATTTTTTCCAGATATGGATGTTTTTAAAAATCAAAACGAAACAACAGTTACAGTTACGGAAGGGGACGCAGCCATTCTTAATCTTCCTGAAATCGACTCACTTCCTGCACCGGATGTCACATGGCAAACTGATGAGGGTGTTTTGCCCTATGCTCAAAAATATGCAAAATCAAAAACCAATCAACTAATTATTTTATCAACTGACAAATCTGATCAAAAGCCTTACAGGTAAGTACCGATTACAGTTATTGTTTTATAAATGTATGTAAAGTTTTAGGGAGCACCACTTTAATTTAAAAAGTATGTAAAACTTTAAAATACGAAAAGTTATAAGAACTTTCTAAAGCTATCAAACAATACGTTTTACGCCCAAAATGGATTTAGCTTTACGGGGCAAATTTTACCATCTAGAGTTTGGCGGGTCAGATTAAAGGTTTCTTCTCCTTAATTAAAAGTGTTTTATTAAATATTATATCCATTTTTCTAAAAAATCTTTTGATTAACCCATTTAACCCCATGTGGTAACATTTACTTTACCTTATTTTCGCGTTCTGCGTATTTTATAGCCCACTGAAGGGAGTCCCACTTCGGATGATATTCTATTCAAATAATCTCATTATCTTTGACATATAAGGTTTGTTCCAAAAAGCATCCGGTATCGTTTCGAAATCGTTTTTGAACTGTTTTTTGGTGCGCTTCGACGCATGCGCGGTCTTAAAATAGTTTCGTGACGGTACGAAAAGTTACAAACGTTGGATCGCTTTGCGGATCGTTTTCGGGACTGTCAAATCAAAAGTCTTTAAATTTTTTGCTTTGAAAATATAACCCTACTTTTCTACTTATTATTTTTGTGATCAAAGTTAGCAAATATTACTCATAATATCGTCACTCATCTTTAAAGATAATTAAATTTAATGATATGCTTAGGAGGTGTAAAAATTAATGCTTTTGAATAATTAAACAAGCGGGGAAATAGGAAATGCTAAAGCATGTTGCACGCTAGTCCCTAAATAAAGTTAGGATTATGCAGAAAAATTTAATTAAGTTAAAATAAGTTAAAGTCACACAAGAAAAGATAAACATTATGATCAAATGGTTTTAATTATACACATAAATTAAAAATTAGGTTAAGCTAAGTTAAGTTAAAAAGATAACCAACTTTTAACTTTCTTAACTTATTTTAATTTTTTAACCTTATCATAAAATGAAATAAACGTTTCTTTTTTAAAATAATTAAACTCCAACACAATAACATCATAAAATAGGCTTACAGAAACTCGTCTCCCCATGTGTTATAAAAAAATGTAACAAAATTATATATTTTTAGACAAATACTTATTTAAGAATTACCGGACAGCTGCCAGAGAGTGCACCAATAAAATATAAATCACAAAAACACTATTAACAGTGATTTGCCCTACGTATGCTAAATTTTATTGTTATTTTTAAACTGATTTGCATGTTCTCACACAAATGTCTTAAGTTATATTAACTTAATGTTTGCTAACTTAACTTAACTTTTCTGCATAATCCTCCCTTAACAGTAAACATATGAAGATCAAATATGAAACAATAACCATGAAACAGCTGTTAAAAATCAAAAATCCAGTGCCAAGATCAACGAACTCAAGGACTAGAATTAACGCAACGCCAGTTTGTAGGCAGGGTGTTTGGTATAGTGATCTGTTTGTTTTTGTTTTGGAAAAACATAAACAAATTGCCAGATTTCAAAAAACAAAATCGGGATATTATCTTGATAATGACGATAATGTAATAAAATTATTTAAAAATATTGGTTTTTGTGTTAATATAGGCAACATCGATTTAAATATAAACATTTATTGGAACTGTCATTCCAAGATTCGATTGCACCGGCCACATGGTATATGGTATATTTGGTCAGCTGGGCACTTCGATGTCATTTTATCTCTTTCTAGTAGGTTGTATTATTCAATAACACGTTTTGTAAACTGACTTGATCAACAGCAATCGAATTGAGCATCTAAAGTGAATGACATATATTTTCTGTCACTTCAGATAATAAACAAAAATTAGTTTGTGGCTTTAAAAATATTTTTTAAAAATAAAGAATCATCGATTTATAAAAATGTGATTTATGGTACAATGCCATAAACATTGAAAAAGTTATTATTTCCGGAGTGATGTTATTTAGTGTGTTTAATCAAGGTTGCTATTCAGTGTGTTTACAAGAACTATCCCGCCTTGCCCCCTGAATATGTTTATGCCAAACAAGGTTTGTTTACTTTATTTCTATCCAAGAATTCGTTGGCCAAGATGCTCAAGGCGCAAGTCAACTCAAACAGTTTTCAATTTAGGCCATGTATCGGAATTACCGTTCTGAAACCGTAACATAAACGATCCCAAGTTTTGTTGGTACACAAACAGGATCGTCCGATAACCGTCACGTCTCTGTTGGAACGCACTTTAATCACTGCGCATAAGCCTGATCTTTCGGTGACGGTTTTTCGACGTGTTGGAACAAACCTATAAGGAAAGTCGTATTTTTAATGCTTAGGCGTTTAAACAACTTTTTTAATGGTCTTTACGTTTTTTGATGATTTTTAGAATTTTAGGCTTAGTTTATAAAGATACACTAGAGATATAGAAGCTTACTTACATTAACCGTTTATGTTAACCGTGCTAAAATGTAAAAATGCACAATTTATCACAATTAACGGGCTTTAAAGTAAAGTGTCTAAAGTTTCGTTTTAATAAATTTTATTTTTACTTTTCTATACTATCAGAACCACCTGTAGCTTAAATAGCCTTGAGTTAACCGATATTAAGCATAAAAAATGGTGTCCTCAGTTTTTTTAACCCTAAGTTATCTTTTTCGAGCATAAATTTTCATATGACAAAATCTAAAAACCTACCAAAGTATTGAAGTTAGGCTAAAGTTATTAAGTCTGTTCAAGAAGTGTGTTTCCTGCGAAAAATAGTTAGAAGGCTTTGAAAATTATGAGCGATAGCTTATTCCACGCGGAATGCAAATCTAAGAAAGGTGTTTTGAGGATTTTTTCTGTCCATAAAAATTGCAGTTCTTATTAACAAAAAACGAAATAAAAAAAAAAGCAATTTCGATTTTTAGTGATAACTCAAAAACCATAAGAGATAGCGGAAATTGCAAAAAAGATCCTTGAAGGGGAGGAAATTTCCGCAATTGAAGTCCAAACCCTTGGAGTTCGATCTCCATTATTTATAATTTTAATTTAACGCTGAAAATGGTCCTCCGCGCAACATTTTTGGTTGCGCGTCAAAACCAAGTACGTCACATTAAATATTTTTTTTAGGTAATAAATTTTAATTTAAATTTTGTTTAAATAATTGTCGTATAAATTTTTCGGGTCGTGGAGCTCTTTTTGTATACATGCATAACAAGATCACGCCATAAAAGTTTTAAAATTTTAATGCTTTGTTTATAATAATTTTATAACTCTGATTTTTCATCTTTTTTCAAAGTCATAAATTTATTATAAACAAAGGATTAAAATTTTTTAAACTTTTATGGCGTTATCGTGTTAAGTATGTATATAAGAAGGGCTTCACGAAGCGAAAAATTTATACAACAACTATTTGAGCATTTTTTTATACAGGGTGATTCATAAGGAAATATCAATACTTCAGGTACGTAGTCAGAGTCCAAAAATAAACCTAAAAATCTATACAAATATGGGTCGGCAAGGCCTTCGTTCCGAAATACAGGGTGTTAAAGTTTTTATTTCATTTTTCTATTTTTTAAATAAAATCTATGATAATGTAAATATTGGAGTAAAAAATTGGTCTCCGGGGTTTTTTTTGTATGACGGATTCGAACCTAATCTTAGTACGGCTCTTACTTGCAGGGGGTACCACCTACACGCCTTTTTACTATTTGGAACAATCACAACTTTTTAGTACGGCCCTGTATTACATTTTTAAGTAAATTATATAATTGTTTTGTCATTTTTACGTTAAAAAGGTATACCTATTAAAAGTTGATAGGAGCAACCGTTTTCGAGATATTTGGATTTAAAAAAATTACGACGCATCTGATTTTATTATAACAAAAGTTAAAAAAAATAAAACAAAATGTATAATTAAACAAGATGTATTTTAATTTTTAATAAAATTATTGTTTCTTAATTATGTTCAGCAAAACATAAAAAAAAATTAAAAATGTAGAAAAATATAAATTAAAACTTTAACACCATGCATTTCGGAAACGAAGGCCTTGCGGACCCATATTTGTATAGACTTTTATGTTTATTTTTGGACCCTACCTACGTACCTGAAGTATTCACATTTCCTCATGAATCACCCTGTATACAATGAGGACGAAAGTTCGAAACAATTTTGTTAATGGACAATTTTCTAACTTGTTGAAAAATTAACATTAAGTTAAATTTTTAACGAGAATCAATTTTTTTAAGTGTTTGAAATGTACTATATTTTTTTTAATTTTTCAATTAATATTTTTTTATTTTTTTCAAACATATTTAGTGTGACTTAGTGGGGTTTGGCGCCGAGCGCGCAACCATAAATGTCGCGTGGAGGCCCACTTTCAGCATGAAATTAAAATTATAAATAATGGAGATGGAGATAGAATTCCGGGAGTTTTTTTATCGGAAATCCTCCTCTTCAGGGATCTTTTTTGCAATTTCCGTTATCTCTTATGGTTTTTGAGTTATCATCAAAAATCAAAATGGCTTTTTTAATTTCGTTTTCTGTTAATAACAATTGCAATTTTTATTGGCAGAAAAAATCCTTAAAATGCCTCTTTCAGATTTGCATTTCGCGTCGAATGAGCTATCGCTCATATTTTTCAAAGCTTTTTAACTATTTTTCGCAGGAAACACACTTCATGACGAGACCAATTGTATATGAATTTTGTCTAAAATTTTTAGGAACATCGTTGAAAGTAAATACAAGTAAGTTAGTTTATTTAAAATAAAGGAGTCAATAAAAGCACGAGAAACAAAATTAAATTTTGTTTGTTAATTAATATTTGTATTTTATATTACATTTTTTTACAAACGTGTAACTCTAAACGGCATTGCCTATTTAAATAAATTTCTCTGGTGATGTAGCGCGTTTGTTTTAATTATGATGATACACACAACAAAATCTATAAATTTAAAATAAGGACAGTTATTTTACCTTTTAAAATATTTTTTTACAGGGAAATAAGTTTTCAACTATAAAGTATAGATTAGAATATTACAGTTATTTTCATTTCTTCTAACGTGCAATTTCACTGACAAGTCCAAACTGTTTAAAGATTCAGCATTTCACTCATAAATTTATTAAAAGGTAGTAAAGAGGTCAGTTCACTATTGGCTATCTATTATTCATACATAAATAAAATTTAACATTATAGCTAAATTTGGTTAATATGTTAAAATGTTTTTAATTTTATTTGATTTAAATGCTTGCAAGTTTATGATTATTCCAGACAATTAAAGTAATGTTTTTGAATAATAACACTGGTTTACAAAATTTTAATTTTTATCTGTTGCCGCGAATTTTATGGTGGCTGTTGCCTATTGCATGATATTTTCAAATGTATTCTCAAACATTTTTGTGCAGCTTAAAAATTTTATTGTTGATTTTCATCATTTAAGTGTATTTGTTTGTTGATAACTTGTGTGTTTTACTCTTTTCAGATAAATAAAAAAAAAACAAATAAATAAGTAATAAAAAAATAATAATAATAATAATAATCATATTAATAAATTATAATACATTCTTCTTAATGAAGGACCCCGCAATTTTCCTATGAAAAATGGGTTTCGGCCAATTGCTTTCAAACTTTGCATAGTATTAGTTTTCAACACGCTGATCAAAAGTCTCCACGGGCACAAAACCCAGTGTGGAGGGTTGTGGGGTTGAAGGGTATTGGGTAGTATTCTGTTACCCTACACTGGAAAAAAATCGCTATAATTTGTTCAAAATCCGCGAGCAGGAACTTCACATGGCAGGGACATGGGAAGGAGGTGTGAGTGGGTATCCAATTATTGGGGTTAGAGGGTAACAAGTGGCCACACAGCTGGCCGTGAAATGAAATCCATGATAAAATGACTTCGCCCCCCGACAACAGGGAAGCAGACTTTGGTAGTTGGTAAAATTGGAGTCTGGAGTCGGTGAAGGAGGTATTGGAGGGAGAGTAGCTACATACCCCGTAAAAAATCCAGCTACAGAGAATGTCAGGCTGTAGCTTTGCAACTATTTAAGTGGCTACAATTCGACAGCACTATCAAAAAATTCCGCAGAGCAATTGACCAAACTATTAGTTAAAAAAGTCCCCAGTGACCTTTGTGGGTGATTTTGGGGGGGTTGGAGGGGTTTTCGGGTTTTGTGCCCGTGAAGACTTGTGATCAGCGTGCTGAGAACTATCACTATGCAAAGTTTGAAAACAATCTTTGTCCGAAATCTATTTTTCATAAGGAAATTGTGGGATTCTTTATGTGTGTTTTTCTATCCGTAGATATCTGAAACTCAATAACTAGAGCTGATCAAAAAATTTGAATTATATATTTAAGCTTAGCCTTCCATGATTAGCCAACAACAGCGAAAATTTTCCCGGCAACAGATTAATTGTAAACTAGTGTAATTCTTATGTTGTATACGCGGCGTTACTTAAGCATTAAATTAAAAAAAAATATATATATAGAGTTCACCACAGATTCGAGTGCATGCAATGGGATTTCGAAAACCGTAAGAGATACGAATCGGTTAAATTATGGCAAAGTTGCGCATATAACAACATGCCGATTATTGTAAAATATATATATATATATATATATATATATATATATATATATATATATATATATATATATATATATATATATATATTTTCTGTTAAATAAACATATTTTCGCTTATCATTTACGGAATAACAAACTTTTTAAATAACGACTAAAAATTGACATTAAAACATTTGCTGTTAATAAAACGACACTAGTCAGATTTAATTGAATAAAGATCCCCCGGCCGTGTCTTGGCGTATATATATATATATATATATATATATATATATATATATATATATATATATATATATATATATATATATATATATATATATATATATATATATATATATATATATAGCTTATCTTACGGAATAACATTACAACCAAACTACATACAAACAAAATAAATTTAAGTCAAAAGTGGCGAAGCATAGCTTTAATGTAACTTTGGTTTGTGTGCGAACGTCCCTAATATTGGCCTTGACAACCGAGCCTAATCAGGTCTAGTTTCCCTAATCACGATTTTGTTGCTCAAACAGATACTGAAAAATGACGATAATGCTAACTTTTTTTGGAACATAGAATAGAACATAAATAGCACTAAATTTATAGCCCTGACGACAATGTTAACTTTGTTTGGAACATAGTATAGAACATAAATAGCACTAAATTTCCAGCGTGTTTTTACATGTTTTACCGTGAAAAATTGTAAGTCAATGCTAACTTCCAAAAAAAGTTAGCAATTTATAGTATCTGTTTAAGCAACAAAATCGTCATTAGGGCAACTAATTAGCATATAAATAGCACTAAATTTCTAGCGTGTTTTTACGAGTTTTTACCGTGAAAAATTGTAAGTTAATAGTAACTCCAAAAAATTGGCATTGTCGTCATTTTTTCGGTATCTGTTTAAACAATAAAATCGTGATTAGGGCAACTAATTAGCACTAAAATAGCACTAAATTTCTAGCGTGTTTTTACGAGTTTTTACCGTTAAAAATTGTAAGTCAAGGCTAATTTCCAAAAGAAGTTAGCTGTCTTCATTTTTTCGGTACCTGTTTTAGCTATAAAATCATGATTATGGCAACTAATTAGCACATAAATAGCATTAAATTTATAGGTATTCTGGACCTGATTGGGCTGGGTTGCCAAGGCCAATTTTATGGACGTTGTGCGCGAAGTGTTTAATTAAACACCGATCATTGGTTTTGCATAAAAGATTTGTTTTTCGGATGATTTCATTCCCTAAAGGCGGGTATAAAAAAACATACAATGTGTTTTTAAGTTGATGCAACGAAAAAGGGTTAGAAACAATTAAAAAAGAAGTGTTAGATGCCTGTTTTAAATATATTTTTACGACTTGTACACCAAATACGTTGTGGACTAAATAATCAGTGACAAAAAGTGTGCTTAAGTTTAAAAATAATTATTTGAAATTCACGTCATATCTGATATAAGGTAATTTTTTACAACAAGATCTTGTGTCATAAATAATACGAAAAGCAGTACACATAGCAAGAAATGTAAAATCAGCTTCTGCCAGTGCGACTATATGAAAAATAAGAATATGGGCTGCATTAAAATCAAGTTAAAATATGTTCGCATAAGCTTTAAACTTGAACAATGCTACAAGCTGTAATTTTACAATAAAGATTATAAATATGTAATTTTTTGGCTGCCTTTGGAGTTTTTAAATGTTTTTTTTTAATACCCCCGTCAGTCGTTGTTTATAAATTATATACATATTAACGTTTATTTTTATCGAGAGTAAATCACTTCGGTTAATATTTACTAAAACTAAAAATAATAAACAGTTCCACAGGAATCACGCGACACCGGGAAGGATAGACCATCAGCGGTAAAATTGGAACCTCAGCATTATTCACACTTACACTTAGCCAGCGGTTTTACGTCAGGGCATATATATCATAACTAACTTTTTTTGCTATAATACCAAAGAGTCCTATATTTTCTATTGATTAACTTATTTTGGCCCAAAAATTGACTTTTTATAAAGATAATCCCTTTAAATTTAAGTCATTTATTGGCTTAAAATATTTTTGTTTTTAAAATGTTCGTATATTGGCATCGCAATAATAACGTCTAAGCTATTTTTTCAAAACAGCTGCATTAGTTTTAAATTTGCTCTCCCCACGATTGTTTGAAGTATGTTTCAATACTCGAAACTGTCCGTTTATAACCGACATTGAATAACACAGCAAAATCCAACAGCTGTTAAAAAAATTAACCTCCAAAATCATGTGATGTATTATTGTATTGGGTGCGCATATATAAGTATAAAGTAAAAATATTTTTTTATGATCAACTTTCCTGTGCTTTCATTTTCTTAACATTAACTGTGGAAGCTAACACAGCCCAATAGTTTTCAGGTAAGTAAGAGAAGCAAAGTTTCTGATCCTGTAGCTCCTTTATTTACAAATTAAAAAGATCACGAAACGTAACCATGTAGTTTAAATTTAATTTTTTTTATATAATGTTTGCTTTTTGCTCTATTTCTTTATAAAATAATCAGTTGATTTCGCATCTGAAGATTTACGCTCTTTTTTAAATTATTTCCATTTTTGCGATCGACTTATTATCTTAAAACATTTTTTTTTTTTCTAAAAACGATGAAAATTAATTAAGGAACAAAAATACAACAGAGAAACTCAAACCCCAGGAAATTAAATTTCAAAAAACAATTTATTCAGTCAGTAAATTATGACAGTTTTTAAAGGGGTATTGACAAAGATTAAACATAACATTTTTTTTGTATCCAAAAAATTTCTGACTTTTGGAAGAAAATGACTTTTTAAAATAAATTATCTAATTTAAACTATAACATAAGGTTATTGTAGTAAAAAAGGTATTTTTAGACCCTTTAATTTTAACTTATATCTAAAGCTCTTTAATTGTTTAATTTTTTTTTTAATACAAAATAATATAAAACAAGTTTTTGAATTTAAACCTTGTATAAATGGCCCAAACACATATTTGTTGTATTTTGTAAACTAACTAATTACTGGCTTAATTACTGCATAATTTATTTCAGGTCAATATTTATATATAAATTAAATAAACCAGACTAGTTCGTATCAAAATAACTCTATCATTATTGTTAATTGTCATATAATCTAACCTAAATAAATCCGGAACCTAATTTGGGAAACTTTTATCATCGATATTAATAATAGTAATTCAATGCTTTGTATTGTGAACGTACTAGTTTGAAAAGTCATTTATCACAGTTTATTTGGACATAAATAACATTGGTGGTTGGTGGTCCTTTCCTCTTGATATTGTTTATTATATGATGATAAAGCAAAGATACACAGGCCACAAAAAATATCGCAATATTTTTTACATTATAATTTGAACAGTGTAACTTTATTTTAATTTTTTATTCTTTGTGACAGCTCACAAAGGCTTGTTGCCTAATTGTAAGTACTGTGGTATCGTCGATGCCGGGTTTTTCGATGTTCAACCAATTTTTTCTTAGTTCCGTTAAGGTTGTCCAAGCACTAAAACATGCAGTTCTGCCAGTTTTTTACATCACTTTTGAGGCAATGCGGTTATGCCACCACGGACGTTATTTTAAATAACTACTACCTAAATATGTCTCCCCGGCTGGGAATAGAACCCGAATCGCCTGTGTGACTGGCAGACTCTGTTCATTATACTACCGAGGAGTTTAAATTAAGATCTTTTTGATTTCGAGATAGATAGCATTGTAAAAAAGCTTTCTTTATAGACATCAATGGTATAAACAATATGGAAAATAAGGAATGTCCAAAATGTTTTCTTAATAATTCGAAATTCTACGTTTTCAACGTAAAAGTAATAAGTCCCCTAGAAGCCTGTGATTGTTGCGTCTGTCGCAGGTTTAGAGCACATAACCTGATGATCAGTTTCTGTTTGACCTCCGACCAGTGAAGTCACACATATTTTTTTTTCTTGGAAGGCGGTTGAAGAAGCCGTATCAACTGTTTTTACCCTCGGGGATCAAGAAGAGACTCACGCCAAATGATGGAGTCCTTCTTCTGGGGCTAAGCGATGCGACCGGATATTCCTCTACATACCTCTTGCTGTTTGTAGACCCACGAGGGATTTTCCTAATGGCGGAAGATGGTTACGCGTGCAGCAGGAAGTGACAGTACTGACAGAAAGCGGTTATATGTAATACCAGTAGCAGTTCTGGGTTGGACCGCCATTGTTTATACCTTTCATAAGCTTAAATTTTTGGAAAAATCGAATTTCTGAAGGCTACAGGGCTTAACATCCAGATTTTCCACCTTCAAAGCCCTGGAAATTTCTGTCTGGAAGGGGGAGGGTTGGCGAAATGACTGATTATCAAAGCCATAAACATTTCACTTCCAGTTCGAGAGGTTACGTGTTACGTCAGCTTCCAAAACCAAATTTGAAGTTGATAAATTTACCAACATTGAATATTATATAAGCAGGGTGTCTATTCAAAACCAAAAAACATGACAAGTGGTCCACAAAAAAGTTTAGGGACCTATGACATACAGAGTCGTTTTTGTCTTAATTACTAAAGGTGCTCTAGGTGAGAGCAAATTTTCATTAATTAAGTAAGTAAAAAACCTGCTATCCCATTTTACTTGGAAGATGTGTTTGTGTTTTCCAACTTGATGATTCATGGACACTACCAAAGATTAAAAACAGCCAAATAAAAAAAGCTTTAAAAGTTGTTATGTAAATGTTGTATTTTTGACAATATGTTGTAATTGGTTTTTTACTTAAAATTTGTAGGTAAATACGACAAAAAAAATTAAAGAAATATCTTATCGTCTCTGGGAGGTTTGTAGAAGAAATATTTTGGCATTAATTGCTGTTTTTCTTATAGAACATATTGATTTTTTTTAAGAGAAAACAGTAAATATTAGTGTTTTAATACTTACCTAAGTAAATACACTGATAAATAATATTGCATGTCCAAAACAATAAAATATAAATTTTTATTACAAGTTTTCTATTAAATAAATTAAGGCACATAGTTAAATACATCAGATCATGGACATACAATAATTTATACCTAATTTTTCTATTAAGTAAAAGTTACCTTGGACGCAATTTACTATTTTAAATAAGTGGCCAAATGTTAAAAAGTACAAAGAGAAAGAACTGCTTGTTTCTTCTAACAGATGTTTAGACATCGAAAAATTCGCGATACACGGAGGGGCGTCGTTGTATTAGAAAAAAAAGCGATAGTATGGTAACGTATCCAAGAATTGGACCGTACCAAAGAGAAATAGGCAGATTATTCTGAAAACATCGATGCTAATAGCTACTGGACGTATCCAGAATGGATTTTAGATACCCAAATTTGCTGAGAAATAATTAATGTATACCAAGAAGCGACTCTTTAAAAAACTTTGTCATCATCATGAGATCCTTAATCCCATAATCCTTTGTCATATTATTAAAGATCTCATAATCTAGGAAAATGTTTTGGACATAATGCGGTTTACATGTAGATTATACGGACTCGCGGCTACTATAATAACCAAAAACAGCACAATTTAAATACGAGTGTGTCGAAGAAAGTTGGAAGTACAAATTAGCTTGATGAATAAAGGCCACAAATAAGGAGAAGCAGGTCATATTGCCGGACATCAAGGGAACACAAGAAAATATTTTTGACAATTTTAAAATTTTCAAACTGTTTTCAGTTGTCTATTTAAGAATTCGATTTATGCCATACTAATTGATACAACCAATTTTCCTGATTAAGTAAGATTTTTCTTTTAATTTAAAGTGCTTTTCTGAAATTTGCAATAAAACTTTACATGTTAAATACATAATTTAAATATTATTTTATAATGATTTTATAGTTCCCGATTTACGTCTAATAAATATTAAATTGTTAAATAAAAAAGTAAGCATGAAAAACATAACATGTGTTGCATTTTTTACACATTTGTTGCATTTTATTAAATTCATTTATATAATACCGCATTTTCCAAAAAACAGCAAGCAACATCCCTGCAGGGATATTAATAATATTAATTCAATTTATTGTGTTGTGTACACATACTAGTTGGAAAAGCCATTTATCATATATTATTAGGACAGAAATAATATTGGTGGTCGATGGACCTTTTGTATTTATGTTCTGTTGGTTATTTAATAATGTTAAGGAATATTTTAACGATTGTTTAAAATGTTTTTATTGCTCTTGTAAAAGCATTTTGTGTTAACTCATTTCAAACAATTCTAATGGTATTAGGTTATACAGTATGTCCGCGGATGCGGTTAACAAGAGGACAAATGGACCAAAAATTAAAAGATACGAAAAAAAGTCATTCCTGGTAAAAAAATTCTGCTTGTCGAAAAAATATAAACTACAATGGGAAAATAGATTTTTATCATACAGGGCGTCTCAAAAATGCAAAAACATAAAATCGAGCAAAAGCAAACACTCGTTTTTTGGCCTTTTAACGTGAAATTCTAATCCTGATTCCAAACTTACTGAAGAAAATTTGAATTTACGAAAAATAAACAAAAATCAGCATTTTTGCAAGTACGCATTTTACATTTACATTTCTTTTTTACATTTTACGTTTTCTCTGTTGTATATTTATTTTTATTAATGCTTAGTAATGTAAAGGTAATAATTAAATAAAAGTAGTAAAATGCGTACTTGCAAAAATGTTGCTTTTTTAATTTTTCATAAATTTAAATTTTCTTTAGTAAGTTCGGAATCAGGTTTAGAAGAAAGGTTTTTATTTCACGTCAAAAGGTCAAAAAATGACTGTTTGCTCTTGTTCGATTTTTTGTTTTTTAATTTTTTATGACGCCCTGTATGATAAAAATCAATAATCTCATTGTAGTTCATATTTTTTCGTATCTTTTAGTTTTTGGTCCATTTGTCCTCTTGTTAACCTCATCCGCGGACATACTGCATTTTTTATTTAAGAAAAGTATCTTATTTTTATATAAAATGTTAAATTAACATTCAAAAAACAACCTACAATAAAATGTAATTTTATACTTCGTCATAAATTAGGAAATGCAATTCTTGTACAAAAAGCTGTACGATACTTGATGAAATAATAAAGCAAAAGGAAATACGAGACAAGGGCATTAAAATTTTTGAAAGCTTAAACAAGCGCTGAATTAGCTAGCATTGTCACGTTTACTCAGAACTATTAAATTATTTATTTTATAATATATTAATAGTGTGTCTGTGGCAGCCGGTATATACGTTGATTTGATAATTTCTGTATTATTTAAGTGAGAATTTAAATACATTTTCAAGTTAAATAGATGCATTGGCTTTAAATGTATACATTTATTTTTTCGTCTTGACTTTTTATATCAATTTTTTTTTATTTTATTCTAATTCTACTTTTAGTATTATTGTTAATTGACTTACCGTATCAGTAATTTAATTTCTATTCCCTCAACCTCTCAACATATGCGTAAGTCGTATAAAAGTAGGACAGGGCTTCTATTACAAATTAGCGAGCGTGAACGACTAAATCTAGTCGGATTTACTAATACGCCTTCCCTTGTCTTTAATAAGATGGATTACAAACTTATTTACTTGCATTATTCTGCATTGTAGAAAAAAGTCCTTATTTAATTGATGAAATAATAGTTGTTGGTATTAAAAGTGTTGTATTTTTTTATTGTAGATCAAAAATAGTACAACTCTGTGTATATTTGTTAACGGTTGCCATTTTAATTTTATAATTAAAATATTTTATATTGGCTCCGTTAATCAGCTTTTTACCTTTAATTATGGAGCGGTCCCCGGGTTTTCATCTACCAGTCAAAAATTTGGTTAAAAATCTTGTACTATTGCACTTTATAGGTCTGGGCTACCTAAACGCTAAACTTAAATAATGTTTTAGACAACCACCTATACTTCATACAATTTTAAAAAAAGTGACAATCCTAACAAGTTAGGGTTAAAATTATTAACCTAGATAGTTTTTTTCCCTAAATGTGTTTTTCCTGTTTTGTATTCTCAAAGTTATAAACAACTAGGTCGTTGGCATGCGTCACCAGGTCAAAAACATGCGAAAGCAACAGTAGGCGACCCTTAAAAGACTCTTACAACGGAGGTCATCCTTCTGGATGCACTCAACTAAGACAAGTTGTAGAACTTCTAATAGGCCACTGTTATCGAAGAAAATACTTGCAGAAAATGTAGGGTTTCCATATGGTCTTTTTCAAATCCAGGACACATGAGACCAAAAATCCGGACAAATCCGGACAGTTCAAAAAATATATGTTATACATTTATTTATTACAATAAAAGATTAATTAAAGTAAAAATACATTAAAAAATATTTAAATAAATACTCTATTATATGCAAAAATACATTATAAACCTAAATTAAAGACATATTAGCCTTATATGGGAACATAAAACATAAAATTCTCAGGTATGGGAACGTAAAATATAAAATTCTCAGTTTAAAAACAAAAATAGCATGTATGTTAAAAAAATAATAAAAAAATATATTTTTATACTTTATATTTATCTGATTTCCAGACTTCATTTAAGACAAAACTGTTTTCTGGTTTTAATATAAAGTCATAAAACTCAGAACAGGTCATATCGAAATTAAATATGGCCATTATTATGCTTTTTATAAATGCTAGTGTTGGCCTATTTCGATCTTTTGTCCACTGAGCTGCAATTAACGAAAATATTCGTTCCACCTTGGCGTTGTGGGCAGTAACGGCAAAAAAAAATAACAGTTCTGAAAAAATTTCAATAGACAAATGCTGGAAATAAATTGACCACTTTTTAATTTAATTGTATTGCAAACTTCGACGTTTTTCCGGACCTATATTAAAAATCATGCCGGATGTCCCCGGACACCTTGAAAACCCGGACATGTCCGGGCAAATCCGGACGTATGGAAACCCTAAGAAAATGGACCTACAAGATGTAGAATTTCCGGGGTGGAGGAGGAAAAGCCTTACACATAATTAACAACTGCAATGTACCGACATACAGAGCAGAAACCCTCTTTTACATGACCATCTTGCTAGACTTGATACAGGGAAGAGAATATGGATATGGGAACGCGACCAACCCCGCCTAAATCAACCAACCAACCATTATCAAAGTAATTATAGCATGCTGAAATAAAATTGGGGATTGACCTTTGTTTTAGAACAGCTTTTAATCTCGTTTTATTCTGAAACAAACTAAAAAATATATTTTTGCTAATAATCCAGTATTTTTTAAAAATTTTCTTTAGAAACCAAAACTTTTAAGCTCGGTGCTGGCCCCGGCAGAGCAGTAACAAATACATAAAACCTAATGCAGGCAGCTAATAGTCTAGGAGGAATCGGCGCATGAGTACCTAAAACTATTCCACCTCAATTTTTTAAACGATCCTCTTTAAATTGCCCTACTGATGATATAAATGCATGTTGCCATGGCGCCACCTGGTGCCCTATTGTTTAAACCGAAATTGTTTAAACAATTGCAAGGAATTGTTATTTCTTAACCGGACATTTTTTTTTTCATATTCTTTATTAAAATACAAATAAATAAGGTTTCATGACTTTTTACGATAAAGGTAATATTTTTGGAGATAGGAATTTTTAAAAGTTTGAAAAGGCTCAAATTTGGGAACTTTTGATAAATATTTATAAAAAATTAAAAAACAAAAAAATAATTTTTTTTATTCTTTAAACAATAGTTAATAAAATCCTTAATTGAGATTTGAAAAAAAATATTGTTTATACAGGTTTTTTGATTTTTTATTAAGCGCGCTAACAAGTATGCGAGTTACAATACGGGCCGAAGGAATGATGTTTTTAAAAAACAATTTCTCTTGAGAAAAACACTTTTTATTTTTCACCAAACTTGAAAATTATAACAAATTTATTTTTTAGAAGAACGGGAACGAAAACTAAAGTTACAACAGTTTAAGCTTAACTAACAGAAGTCATCCTAAAAATATATTTTCTAGCTATATTTATAACCTTTCTTATCTCTATTTCTAGGAGTGATAAATAATGCTTATAAGGTAATTATACAGGATGTAACTTGCGTCCCTTACCTTTAAGTATCGCCGTCTCTCTGACTTATACGCTGCATCGGCCCCTCTGTGTCCTGAATAATAATTTATCATTTATCTTTAAAACTAGTAACTTTATCGGAATTGTAAAAAGCAATGTTATTAATAATTTTATTATCTACAATTTGTTTTGATAACTTTTTTTTCTGAAATCAATTTTACAAAAGTTATTGCAGCTTTATTTTACTTGTAAGCTCGCGTGATAAACAATCAAAAAATTTGTATAAACAATTTGTTTTTTCAAATCTCAATTAAAGATATTATTCACTATTGTATAAAGAGTAAAAAAATGTATTTTTTATATATTTTTTTAATATATATTTTTCATGGGTCAAAAGTACCCACATTTGATATTTTTAGAACTATTAAAAATTCATATCTCCAAAAATATTAACTTTATCGTAAAAAGTCATAGGACCTTTTTCATTTGTATTTTAATAAAGAATATGAAAAAAAATTGTCCGGTTAAAAAATAACAATTCCTTGCAATTGTTTAAACAATATGGCACCAGGTGGCGCCATGGGAACATGCATTTATATTATCAGTAGGGCAATTTAAAGAGGATCGTATAAAAAAATTGAGGTGGAATAGTTTTCGGTACTCATGCGCCGATTCCTCCTAGACTATAAGTGATTTCTCGCCGTATAGCCTCAGGTGCCGGCATTTCTGTATTTTTCCGGCGCTGGTTCTCAATAAAGGTATCGGCAGGTTTAATCGGTGTTTCGTAAGGGAATTAAAATGTTCTTTCGACGCTGTGTGATTGTGTAAAGGAACTATTTACAACTACTTACTTTAAAAAAAATACTTACTGGCAATGTTGTCTGTTCCTAATGTTTTTTTTCATTTTTGCATTTAAAAGATCTACCGCCTTTAATACAAGGTAATCGAATATAATATCTAAGAGACAAGTTACCGTTTACCAAAGTATTTGGATTACGTTGTATTTGATTTTCGATGGTTCATGAGGAAAATGAAGAAGGTTAATAAGGGCCCTAACAGAAAATGATTCTAATGGCTTGGAATATATTTTATAAACTGTCAGAAGTAATAAAAACTTAATTCCAGTCTCAAATCGAGTGCCATTCCCGCTCTTTCCCTTTCTCGATCGGTACCGTTTGTGTGCTTCTTTTTTGATTTTCCCTAAGACTCTTAACAGGAACAAAAAAACTACTTAATCAAAGACGAAAGAATTCTATAAAGTCTGAGCTATACCTGAGGTAAATATACTAAATTCAGTAACTGTGCCCTCGTAATTATCCAAAACTTTAAATAAATTCTAGCATAAAATCTAATTAAATAATATTATGTTAAATTGGCCTCATTAAATTTTAAGTACTTACACAATTTTACAAAAATCGATATAAATAAAAAAAGAGCAGTATAAATAACGTTCAGATATTTTTACTAAAATAAATACCACACCAAACTTTATTCAAAAGAAAAAACATTTTTAAACGTATTTATCCTAATCTTTTCTTGTAAAAAATACATTAAAGCTAACAAGAAAAAGTTTTATGAAAAAATAAACAACTTTTTATCGCTTACTTACTTACAAAGATAACTTATTTTCATGTCTTTTTTCGAGACATTAAATACCTATTTTTTTTTACCAAAAAAATTTTATTAACATACCTTTAAATTCAATTTCTTGGTATTCTTGTCTAATTTAAGGTATATATACAGTGTTATTATTCCGGTTATTCAATCCTTTCGTTATTAGAAAATGGTTCACGACGCGACGTTTCGCCCATATTTGAGTTGGCATTTTCAAGTGATGCTTTCTTGACGGTCGCTCTACTTGGAATAGGGGTGCTCATGTCCTCGGTCTGCCTTTTTATAGAGTGGCGCGTGCGCAGATTATATCTTGATCTTGCCTGGTTGGTTTACACGCTTGACTGGGTTTATCATTGTTCTGGATTGCCGTCACATCTGACTGGGCTTGCCCTGCCCTGGATCTGTTGCCCAGATTAGATCCCGGTTCGGCCTGGTTTATGTCTACCCTTGGCTGGGTTTGCCATTGTTCTTAGGTTATTGTTCTGGTCCCTTGGTTTGTTTTTGTTGGTTTTTTTAGAGTGTTCCATGCGTTTGAGATGTTTTGTGCGTCGTCTCTTGTTAAGATTTTCCGTTTTTTCTATTTTGACAGCTTCCCTGATGACACGCGTTCTATTGGGCTTTATGGCTGCGATATACTTGGTCCCTTAAAAATCAATGGTATACTTTGCCATCTTTTCATTGGTGTTTATCACAATTTAAAAGCATTGGAAAAGTAAAGGGGACCAAAGGGAGTTTTAAAATTTACCCCAAAAAATTATTTTAAAAATTTCAATATGCTACTAAAGGGGAAATACAAACAGTTTTAAAAATTCAAAACGAAAAAATTTTTTTTACCCTCTAAAAAGGGCTAGTACGATTTGTAAAAGGGGCAAAAAAAACGTTCATCCAAAAACATCAGAATACCAATTTTTTTTAGGTACAAAAATTAAAAAAAAAAAAATTTTTTTTTAAAAAAAAGAATTCCCTTTTTTATAAAAAAAAATTTTTTTTCTTTTCCCAAAAAATTTTTTAATGTTTTTTTCTTTGGGGCGTTTTTTATTTTCAAATTTTTAAATTTTTAAAATTAAAAAAATTCCCAATCTAATTGGGAAAAAAGTATTTTGAGAAACAAAACAAGAGAAATAAACCACAAAACCAACCGTAAAAAATTAAACAAAAAAATTTGAACAAAATCTCTGAAATAAAAAAGCGTGTCCCCAAAATTTAAAAGGTAATGGAGGAGGGGGGTTTTTTTATATTTGGTATTTTAATATTTTTTAAAAAAAAGTGTTCGAATCAGTACTGAAGTCATATTTTTGGTTTTAGCCAAAATTTTTGGTATTTGTTTAGATATTTTTTAAAAATATTAAAGTAAAAAAATTCCCTTAATTTTGATAAACGCAATTAAATAAAGCGGTGAGGGTTTTAACGACGTTTCCCCAATTTAAATATGGAAAAAAATAAAGTATTTTTATTGCATTGAAAAAGTTTATTGTTTTAAAATAGTATTTAATTAGTTTACTGTATATTTTAAATTTAAAAAAAATTTAAAAAAAAACCTTTATTTTAAAAAAAAGTAAATAAAAACTCAAAAATTTTTGTTTTTAAAATAAAATACCTTTAATAAAATTTATTTCAAAAGCCATTTATATTTATTTTAATAAAAATAAAAGGGTGGCGATTTTTTCTTTTTAGGTTATTGGATAATAAAAAAATTTAAATTTTTACATTTATAGGTGGGTTAAAAAAAATAAATTTTGAGTTGCTCTTTTAAAGGTTTTGGGAAATATTTATATTTAACATTTTGATTTTTTTTTTCATATATATTCAATTTTTTAAAAATTTTTTGCTAAGATAGATTTTTTGGGGAAAACTAACCATTAAATCTTGTTTAGATTTCTTTTTTTTTCATTAACAGGTAAAACCAAATTTTTTAAACTTTTTACTGGGGGGCCTTTTAACTAACTCTTTATTTTGACTTTTTTCCAGATGATCCCACCAAATTTAAAAAATAGACCTAGCTTTCCCTTTTTTTTTCTTTTATTTAAAGCAATAATGCTCGGACACGTGGGTTTTTTCCTTAGGGGGAAGAACAACCTAAATTTTTTAAATAGAAAGTGGGTCAAGGAATAATAATTGAAAGGGCAAAAATTTTCTTTCTAATGATACCTTTTTTTAAATTTTCTTTAAAAAGTTAATGCCCAAAAAAGCTTTAAAAAATTAACCTTTAATTTTTAAAGAAAAAAAACAAATAAGTTTTAGGGGTTAGGGAAAGAAAAAATCAACGCCCTTAATTTTTAAATTTTTTGTTTTTCAAATAAAAATTAATTTTTTTTAAAATAAAAGATTTTGTTTAAATCTATTTCTGACATTTTGTACATATCAGGTGTTAGGGTTTTTCATTCGCTGCAACCCTTTTAAGGGTTTTTAGGGCTCGGGGGTTTGTAGCAAAACATTTATTTTTTAATGTCAAAAAAAAATCTAAAGGGATAAATCAGGTATCCGGCCATTAATTGGGCCTCTCCTTCCAATCCCCCATCCAGGGAACCGGTTATTTAAAAATTTTTTACAGGAGCAGCAAAAGAAAGGGGCTATCTTGCTGGAAATAATGCCAATCAGCATTAGATTTTGGTCATCTTCTATTATTTCTGTTTTAAAAGGATCAATTGCATCTTAAAGCATGTTTAATAGACTTCACCAGTTAAATTTCTAGGGAAAAAAAGTGGCCTATAATATAATTCCCAATATGCACACCAGACATTTATTTTTAGAGTACTGGGTATGAAACCCCCCGAATAAATGTGGATTACTATATTCCCGTAACGGAAATTTTGCCCATTTAAATATTTATTTAAATAAAATGTATATCCATCGGAAAAACAAAATGTTAATTAAAAAAGTGCGGATCTTCAATTAAACGCTGGCTTATTTCTTTACCAAATTGCAGCCTTCTATCATGATCATTCTCATTTAGTTGCTTTACTAATTAAATTTGATAGGGATGAAATTAGTTCGCTTTTAAAACCGGTGCTACGGATGAACGAGACACCTGTGACATCTGCCAATTGACGGGTACTTTAAGTATGATCAATTCAACATGAACCAAAACAGCGACTTCCCTCAGCCTTATTTCTAATGGGTTTTTTGTGGCCGGTGTTTTAAAATTTCAGGCAGATACATACGAATCATTCACATTTTTATCGGGATGAGTTTTATTGAACATATGTAAAATTTCATATACTAAAAACCACTTAAAATGCTTAGAAAGCCCTATAAAAAGTTAAAATGGTCCCCTTTAAGCAATATTGTGTCGTTTCGGCCATGTTTTTGTGTCTTTTTCGAAACAAAAACAAAGCAAGTAGGTGTTATGGTCCATAGGCAACTTTCCAACGTTTATTAAATTGACCTAAACCCAAAAAAAATTTACTTTTAATATATATATATATATATATATATATATATATATATATATATATATATATATATATATATATATATATATATATATATATATATATATATATATATAAAATATATATATATATATATATATAATATATTTTTTTTTTTTTTTTTTTTTTTTTTTTGTTTTTTTTTTTTTGGTTCAACAACAAATCAAAACTATTTTAGTTTCATTTTAAAAAAAAAATATATTTTAGACGTTTCGGCTAATTTCACCCTTTTATAAATTTATTTTTCTACCCAAAAAAGGTTTTATTCCAGATATAAATGTAACATTCTTTTATTCATTTCACAGATAGAAATTTTATTAAATAACTTAAAATTACAAATTATTAAAAACAGTTTTTGCTCAACAAAGTCTTGGATAAATTAAGACAAACTTTTTTTAATATGGAACTATTTTAAAACATTTATCAAAATATGGGCATTGTGCAATTTTTGGTTTTATGGGTTTTAAACTTTTTTTGTGTCGTAGAAAAACAACGAATTGTAAAATAAAGTATAAATTGTGGAAATTAAGGACTTTATTTAAATATAAAAACCATCGATTTCCATGTAACAATTTTTTAGAAATTCGATATTTTACTTTTTTAAATACTGTTAAACGACAAACTTTTTTTTCAATTCCGTCGATTTGTCGGGGCCCGCCGTTATGTTCCCCTTAACGAACGGCTGCATCGAAAAAAATAAAATTTTGCATGCAGTTTGGATTTGCGCTAACCTCGTAAACCGAACCGAACGACGGTCTATGTCAGCATCTGAAAAAATAAATTTTTGCATTTAGAGTCATAACCCCCAAGTGGCTTTATCCCGGAAAATGATATAATTTGTATGCAGATTGAGCTTGTTCCGACCTTAAAAGTAAATGTTTATTTGATAGTACATTTACAAAGTAATTATCCTAAAAAAATTTAAAAAGCATTTTTTGGTTTATAAATTATAAACGGCCCTTTTCCGGGAAATATAAAGTTCTGCATATAAATTTGTTTTTTTTTCTTATTGACCAACTATCTACTCTAATTTTAACCCAAAAAAGAGTAATTCTAGTATAGTAAACAAAATGTGGAAAAAAAATTTTTGTGAAGTTTGCAAAAAATTTTAAGTTTAACAAACTCTAGCATTGAAAATTAAGCAGGAATGTTTTATTTGTAGGCGCTTTTTAAATTTAAATTTTGAGAGAAGTGGAAAAAAAAATTTTTAAAAAATTTATCTATTCCCCCTGAAAGTTTATGTAATCACAAGTTTAAAAAAAAAAAAATTTTTCTTTTTTTTTAAAATAACCAAATATTCACG